>JAVSBS010005983.1:0-17418 GCA_033124195.1 Coracias cyanogaster
GCAAGGCCCTGGTCTTCCTCCGGGCCCCCGGCTCCGCCGAGCTGCTCTGCGGGGACCTGCCCGCCGATGCCCTGCGGCACTTCGCCGCCCTGGTGGAGGAGGTAAGGCCCGGGCGGCCACCGAGGCGGTGGCCCTGGGCGACCGTAGCAGTAGTGGCCCCAGGTGGCCCCGGAGGTGGTGGCCCTGGGCAACGCCAAAGGTGGTGTCCTCGGGCATCCCCGGAGGTGCTCAGCCCCTGGGCGCTGGGCTGGGAGCCCTGGCACTGACGGGCACCCCTGGGGCTGAGCGCCAGGTCCGGGCTCTGCACCTCTCACATGGTGGCAGGGAAGATGTCCACCACACAAACGGGCCCTTGGCCTCCCTCCTGCCTCCACTGACGGGCTCACTCTGCCCTTCATAGCATCTCCTGGCCCACAGGGTTCTCTGGAATTCATTTAAATCTCCTAAATCCTGACCTCCATTAGCTCTGCGGCTGTCTAATGGCGGTGTCCTTGTGGGACTCATCCATGTTACAGAATCACATAGTGGAAGGTGCCGGAAGGGACATCCTGAGATCATCTGGTCCAGCCCCCAGCTCAAGCAGGGCCACCCAGAGCCAGTTGCCCAGGAGCATGTCCAGATGACTTTTGAGTATCTCTGAGGATGGAGACTCCACAACCTTCCCGGGCAACTTGTGCCAGTGCTCGGTCATCTGCACAGTGAAAAAGTGTTTTCTGATGTTTAGAAGGAGTTCTGTGTAGTTAAGTTACTTGGGTGGTTACTTGGTTACCTCAGGTGGGCTGGTGCTTTCCCAAAGGGATCTTCAAGAGGTTTGAGGGCTTTGTCTTTCCTGCGTTAGTGGCCTGAACCAGACAGCATTTTCCCGATTTGTTCATGATGGCCCCTGACCTGGAGAAGTCTCAGCAGTGAGGCTGTTCATATGGGAAAGCAGAGGAGCTGCTTGATTTGAGAAGCTCTGCTGATGCTGTTGGTACATGAAGATAGTGATGGATAGACTGGATTCCCCAGAGCAGCTGCCAGGCTGGTTTTCTTGGTTTGTGTCATAACACATTACGTGCACGGGGAGCTTTGGTTCTGAGGTGTTTGGTGAGCCCTGTAGTCTTGGTAAGTCTGCACAAACAATGGGGTTTGTGTCGGGGTGGTGTTTGCGAACGACAGCAGGTAGAGTGTGGTAGGTGATGTAAACACCTGCAGCTCCCAGGAGGGTCTGGGGTGGGAGCACTTGAGCAGGTTGTGTTAGATCCTGTCTTCTGGCTGCTTTCACCCGTGGGGTTTGTGTGTCCTGACCTCGTGTTTGCAGCCCTTTCCCTCCCCGCTGCGCAGACTGACCCGGGATTTCTGCAGGGAGCTGATCATGCCTGTCTTTGATCCCCCACTATCTTCTCAAACTTCAAGGAAAACAGAGTGGTGGTTGGGTCGGGGGTGAGGTGGGTCTGTGCGAAAGTCCTGAGTTCCCTGAGGTCGGGGACACGCATTGTGCTGCATGAGCACTTCTCCAGAGTCTTTTATCAGAAGTTTTTAGGACAGTCTTAGAAGAACTTGTCCAGTGAAACAAATAGTTTGTGTCAAACTCTGTGGGGCATTTAGGATGCAAGGAAGGGACACACCAGAAGTGTCCCCATTCAGGGAGGAGGGGCAGCTGAGCTTCGGGTCACACCTGGGGCCACCTTGGCTGCTTGTTGTGCTTAACTCTTGTGATGGCTGAAGGGAGCACACCTCCCCTCTACCGAGGTTTAAATTATCATTTTACTCACGAAAAGAAGATGAAGAGCCGCCGTTTGGGTGGTTACAACCTCACTGCCATTGGCATCCCAAGTGGTTTACGTAGCAGAGACAAATCTTGCCAGTAAAGCCGTCAGAGGTGAGCCCGTCCCGTGGCTCCCTGGGCACAAAAGTTGCTGATGCTCCTCAGGTCTACAGGGCCAGTCATGGTTATGAAGAATCTTCAGCATCCTGGTGGTGCTGGCTGCTTTATTCCTTCTCACTTTTGTGTCCATTTGCAGCTCTTTTTATACCTTTAGCCTCCCCCAAGGCCGGTAACACAAAGGGCTGTTGTTTGTCACCACGGACAACCTGGCTTTGCCAGGCTGTTGCCAAAGGCTGGTCCCAGAGTGGAGCCAGCCCAGGGTTGGTGACAGACATTGTGTTGCTACCATAGAAGCCCAAAGCAGCTCAGGTCCGGGGAAGCCCAGACTGACCATGAGACCTCACGCTGTTGGGTCAGTATAAATCCTGGGGACCTTCACCCATGAAGACAAAAATCATATTTACTGAGCTGAAAATAACCTAAAAAGCAGCTGTGCTCAAGACCTGCAGTTGGGATGGGGTCCTGGGTGACCCTCACCAACAGTAGATGCTAGGAGGTACCATAAGACCTTCCCTTTCAGCACACTGGCAGTTGCCATCAGGGGACATGCCTGTGGGTTCAGCCCAGCCCTGCTAGTCTTGGGAGGCCACCTGAAGACCCCTGCCCACCTCCCTTGCCCACTGGCAGTGAAATAGGGAGCAAGCGCCAGGAGGTGTTGTGAGGGCAAGAGGACAAAAGCCAATGGAGCTGTTTCTAGTTGCAGGTTTGAGAGGCTAGGAGAACTTGAGGACAGGGCCGCTCCTTTTGCTGGTTTCCACCCTTCTCAGCTGCTTGGATTCAAGGGAGAGGGTGTTCTGGTACACAAAGTGGGCCTGCAGAGGCCACTGTCATCTGCCCATATTTCACCTAGTTGCTTGAGACAGCAACTGATATGGGTGTCCAGGCTTGGCCAAGCAAGGACCTCAGAGCCTAGTGGCCTGTCCACCTCCTGTAGCACTTTTTTCGCCATTGCTTTTTCATAACTCCTGCTATAGGTGATTGTGCCCATCCTGACGAACAAGAAGAACCATCAGGGCTGGCCAAAAGTGGTGTCACAAGACATTATACGTCATGTCCACAAGCTAAAAAGTACTGTTTTCACGGTTGTTGGCCAAGTAGAGGGCAAGACCTTGCTGCCTCTTCCAGCTGGCTCAGAGGGAATCGAGGACATTGATCTGGAAAATGAGAAATCGTGAGTATCGCCACTTGCTCTCCACTGGGTTTTGTCCTGCTGATGCACATGCTGTGTCTCCTGGGAATCCTCCCCACCAATCATGGGGCTCTTCTTGCTGCTTCTCCAGGCTGCCAGGATGGGTGTATTTTGCTCTCCCTTAGGGAGATTTGGAACCTATTACATCCGTCCTGGAGAAGTAGCATTTCCTTGTGTTTCTCTTCAAGAAGTAAATGAATGACTTTGATAATTTTGGTTCTCTCCAGCCATAGTATGACCTTCCTGGTAACTGTCATAATTCTGAAGTTCACTTACAGTCCTTGAGGGACAATCCCCAGGAAGCCACCCCAGATTTTCTGACTAGTTAGTATTATAGAATAGAATTTTAGAACCATTTAGGTTGGAAAAGACTCTTAAGATCATCAAGTCCCACCATTAACCCAGCACTGCTTGATCACCACTAAACCATGTCCCTCAGCACCACATCTCCACAGCTTTTAAATCCCTCCAGGGATGGGGACTCCACCACTGCCCTGGGCAGCCTGGGACAGCCCCTGACAACTCTTTCAGGGAAGGAATTCCTAAACCTCCTCTGGTGCAACTTGAGGCCATTTCCTCTTGTCCTATTACTTGTTCCTTAGGAAAACAGACTGAGCCTCACCTGGCTCCCACCTCCTTTCTATCGACAGTGAGAAGCTCTCCCCGAGCCTCTTTTTCTCCAGACTCAACAACCCCAGCTCCCTCAGCTGCTCCTCACAAGACTTGTGCTCTAGACCCTTCCCCAGCTTCGTTGCCTTTCTCTGGCCACACTTCAGCCCCTCAATGTTCTTCTCGAAGTGAGGGGCATATCAATGGGGTTTGTACCTGATCAGCAGCACTTTCATCATCAGTAATGTCAAAAAGGATTGCACGGGCTCCACGCTCCCCTGCCAGCTTTGCCTGTCCAAAAGAACAGAAGCTTCAGTGGACATTCTGTATTGTACATCTGGATCAACACCTACTGTTTGGGTAGGAATCTGCCTCCCTGGCTTTTCCCAGGAGAAAGAAACACCTGCTACTTAGACTGAAAAAAAATAGTTTACCCCTTGGTTTCTGTCCTTGTGTTGAGCTGTACTGCCTGCTCTTGCTGCAGCTCTGTGGTCCATGGATGGTTTCTCCATAGAGTTGCGGAGGCAAATGAGTTGGTGGGCTTGCAGTCACAGCAACCCATAAACCTAAACACCAAATCCCCCAGCTCTCTGTGCCATGTGCCCCTTTGCTTCAGAGCAGGATTTGCTGGATCTGCAGCCCCATTAGCCCTCCTGGGTCCTACGCAACCCTCCCGTCCCAGGACAGCAGAAACCTCTGCAGGTCCCCACTTCCCACCATGGCTGCACTAGCCGTGGGCTGTCTATGGACCTGACTCACATACACTTTACTCTCCCTGGTCCTGTCCTCCCCATTACCAGGGAGAAGCTCAGGCGATGCCTGGGCTGCAGGTCTGGTCTAGGATGAGGAGTGGGATGGCTTTTCCCAGCCCACGGAGGAGGACAGCTTTGAGACCCACCCAAATGAGCGTACATGCCACCCCAGTGAGGTCAAAGCACACTGCCTGGAGGACCTTGCAGGGTCACCCACGTCCTCCCACCAAGCCCTTCGAGCCCTCCAGGCAGGCAGAGGCAGCCTCTTGTGAAAGGGAGACGGGAACGTGAACAAAGTGCAGGGCTGGGCCGCTGTTACTCATGCGGAGCCCTTTGATCTGCGCGTCCCGAGCGCCTGTGCAAACAGGGAGCTGCCAGAGCTGCTGCAGCAGTTCACCCACCGCATTGCTAAACTCCAGCTCAGGGGCTAGAGGTCAGTGCCGCCGCTTCCCAGCTGCAATATCAAACGCAGGGTGCCGGCTGAGCAGAGGGAATGCCCCATTCCTGGTGCGGCAAGTAGCAGCGGAGCAGGTTCAGCTCCCTCCCTTGCTCAAGAGTCCCATAGAATGGTTTGGGTTAGAAGGGACCTTAAAGATCATCTAGTTCCAACCCTCCTGCCATGGGCAGGGACACCTCCCGCTAGAGCAGGCTGCCTGGCCTTGAATACATCCAGTGATGGAGCATCCACAACTTCCCTCCCTGGAATCAGCATCCCGGGTGCTGGTCACCACCTCGCTGGGGAGAAGCTGGGTGCCTGGGTCTGGGAACAGGGACACGGGTGTGAATGGAGGTGCAGATGGACGAGAAGACCATGGCAGCAGGGCTGAAGGCTCCGAGTTGCTGACAGGATCTGACACTCTTGGGTCCAGCATACCAGATGTGGAAGCTGGAAAAATGGGATCAGGGGCTCAGGGCCGGGATCAGACTGGGGTCCTGCCTGGGATCAAAGGAGCCTCAGCATTTGTTAGTACCAAAGAAGAAACAGGATTTTCAGGCAGAGACTTCCACCCATTGGAGCCAGTTAAGGTTTGCTGAACAACAAACAGTTTTACAAAGATTTTATCCTGCTAAAGACACTGATGATGGAGAAATGAACAACTGAGACTGGACAAGTGACTCTTCCCAACATCTTTCTGACTCCTGTTGCAAAGGACACAACCTCTGGTCAAGCTGCTCACAACCTGCTTGCTGCAATTGCTGTCCTTATGTTGGATCTCCTCAGCCACATGGCACAGGTGACCTCCCTCTCTCTGAGGACTGAAACACTTCTGGTGCAAATATGCATTTACAGGATTTAGGAGGTTTCAGCAGTCTGGCAACCAGCCTTGCAATCAATGGTTCACTCAGAAAAAATAAAATACACTCAAAAAAATAAATCACTTTGAATTGTTTCCAGAGGTATTTTCCATGCCCTCCTCTCTCCTTGCAGACCAAACACCTTCCCCACCAGTTTTAGCTCTGCATGCTCAAGTAGAATTAGAATTTAAGAGAGGAGAAGCAGAGAAGTGCACCAGGTGACTGGTGGATTCATCCTCAAGCTGGGCTGGACGGGGTTGTCTCTGTGCACTGCTTGGCTGGGTGACAGCTGAAGGAGAGGTCCTGATAACACTCTGCACATGGCTATTTTTATCATCATTGATACTAGTGCTGCAATTCAACATGCAAAGCTCTAGCACAAGAAACACATGCCAGGGAAACAAGGCTCCTGCACCAGCGAGCACCAACCACATCCCACAGCTACATCCCTGCTCTTGAGGAGAAGCGTTGTCCAGGGATTTTGAGGAAGAGACCTGTATGATGTTGGAGGGACGGAGCTTGGCAGAGGCTTCAGGAGGATGGAGAAGCAGTCAGACAGCAATTGCAGGGGGGTGGGGGAACCAGGGCACAAGGTAGGACCCTGGGGATGTGGCCTGCTGAAGGAGCATCTGCCTGTATGTCATGGCTGTTTGGGGGGAGAACAGCTGTGAGCCTGCCTGGGTGACATCTTGGAGCAGGACAAGCTGCAGGTGTGATGGCAACCAATGTCGTGTTCAGCTGGATCTGAAAACCCAGTGGTAGGTTCAGTTCTCCTAACAAAGCAATGACAACCAAAGGCCAGTGAATGGTCACTCGATCAAGTCATGAGTGCAGCAATGAACCAAGGGGTTTATTTGCTGGGGGGGTTAGTGGTCCTAGAGAAGGTATCAAGGCTAGTGAGGATGACCACAGTGCAACGACACACCACGTCTTGTCCCCCCTGTGCAGATCTTCCTCAGCCAGTCCCTGGACTCAGGAACACACTGGTACTTCCAGGGCTGCGATCAGAGACTCTAAAGACATAACTAGCAAAACTGTTTTTAAACCTTTTAGGTTAAGTGGAAGATGAGTCTTTGAAGCTGCTCCTTCCTCCAGTTCAAGATCCTCCACAGCAGCTGCACTGCCCAAACCAGCCACTGCTGCCCCGAGACCCAGCACCCTCCCCTGTGAGATGCGGCAGTCTCAGACCTCTGTAACACGATGGTCACATCTGGATGGACACAGGAGAGCTGGAGCACCCAGCTGCGCTCCCTACGGCACCTGCAGAGCCCTTGCTCTCAGGTCTATCACAAGCTGCACAGGAAGCCTTTGGGTTCACTCTTCATCCCACCATCCTTGTGCATCACTAACACCTACAGCTGCGACCAGGCCGTTTTCCAGAGGTGGGGTAACTGGATTGAGGGTTGGTAACTCCAGCAGCTGGCTTGTGCTAACAGCCAGCGTCAGCTCCAGAGCAGCAGCAACCCAGCTTGGGCTTCCACTCTGCTCCAGAAAGGAACGTGCATTGCTGCCTGGCTGCCCGTGCTGATGGGGGAACCAGCCCCAAGGTGGCAAATGAACCACAGCCTCACATCCCCTTCCTTGCTTTTGTTGTCACAACCTCTGCAAGACAAAACCTGCCGTGCAGGAACAATTGCTTGGTACAAGTTTTGCCTGCCCTCTTCAGCTGAGCTGCAGGGCGGACAGAAAAGGACCCTGTCCCCATCTCCAGGACGTCACTACCAGGAGAAAGCAGACAGCAGGGGAGGCGGCATCACCCAAACGCCATCCAGATAAAGCCAAGAAGAGCTAAACAAGTTTTTTTTTTCATGTTTGTACAGTGCTTGTGGAAAATAACATAACATTAAGCACAGAGCCAATAAAAGGACATGGCAAACCACCAGAGAACAAGCTCCTGATGGCCTTATCCATGAAACTTTATCAGCGACACAAAGATTTTAAGGCTTAAAATGACCCTCGTTCCTACCTGACTTCCTTATTACCAGAGAATTGTAGTAGTGACCTCAGCTTTTGACACAGTGACTGCTGTTTACTGAGGTACCTGTTTCACAGGAGACTGGATCTGAAGACCTCTGAGATCTCCCATCCCTGTGTAGGGCAGATGTGGCCAGTGCTGTTCAAAAGCCACATCCCACCACACACCACTTGGTTTGCATTTGAATTGCTCAGCGCTGATCCTTCACACGCCTCATCCAGTGAAGCATTACAGAATTATTTTTAAACACAGGGCCACAGAAGATGTTTTCTGTGCCTGTGTTTCCCACAGGACAGACAACACAGGGAAACACCAATCCGCCCAAAAGGCCAGCAAGCAAAAGGAGGCTGCAGAACAGGAGAGGCAAGAGGCTGCCAGGCAGTAAAGACCATGGGATGCTGGGGAAAGGTCCGAGCTCTCCCAGTCAGGTTAGGGAAAACTCCACACCTTTTACAAAGCCAAGCAGTCCATAAAGTAAGGAGGGGTGGCTGTCGGGGATGGCTGGCACTGCGTCCCTCCCAAAGGTCCCCTTCTGCCAAGCACCCTGCTCTGTCCTTGCCCTTTTCTCCACCTTCCAACAGCTCTTTCCTACCCAACTGCCTCCTCCTGCTCTCTCCCTTCCATCCCCCATGGGTTTCACTTCCCAGCTTGGAGCCACTGGGGACATTTTTGCACCTACCTTGTTAGCCAGCGACAGGCAGGGGTTGGGATCCCGATCCGGCTGTTCAAGCTTGACAATGGTGATGAATCCCGATTCAGTGTGTTCATCCTCGCTGGTGTTGCACAGGGACAGTGGGTGAGACTGCAAGACAAAAGCAAAGGGAAACTCAGATCTTGGGGCTCAGCACTTCAAAGGGTGACTCGAATCCATAAGGACTTGCCCAGAGGGAGCAGGACACCTCCGTGATGGGCATCACCACCATGGCTACATCCCATGGCCAGAGCGCTCGTGAGGCTTCGAATGCTGTAAGAAGCGAATCACTGACAATGTTCTGGTCCACCAGGAAAACACCACAGATGAAAGGTGGAGTTTCTACCTTTCTGGTGGCTGCCATCAGGTGTGACTGTGTCCCAGTCACAGATATGCAAAGCCAGAGCAGCCTGTAAGGCCACAGCCCTTGACTTCTGGGACAGAGCATCCCAGAGGCACAGGTCCTGGTGCCGCAAGGACTGCCAGCACCCTCGGGCTGCAGGACTCTGCCTGCAGCCAGCTGGTTCCCTGCCAGCACTCTGGGCAAGGCAAAGGGACCACAACAAAAGCAAACTTCTAGTGCCCTCAAAAGATTCAGCACTTCTTGTTTCTCAGCTACCAAACTCAAGAACTTTACGATAAATTTGAAGGGAAGAAGCCAAAGGAAGGAGTAAAAATATGAAAGCAGGTGAAGAACTACCAGGAATGAGAAGGAAAAGATCCCAGCAACCACATCTCTAGAGAGTCCTGGGAGAATGTTCATCAGGTTGAGCCAAGCTGCTGGCCATGGGGAGCTGCACCTCCTTCCTGTGCGGTCACCAGGAGGTGAGTGCAGCACCTCTGCTCACTCGGAGCTGCAGAATGTCCTCGTTGGCCCTCCTGGGCACGGGAGAGGAGAGCTCTGCCTGGGGGAGCCTCCGGAGAGGTCGGGGTGGACAGTGCTGAGAGCGGCTGGGGCTGCGTGCTCGGAGCCGGTCCTGCTGCACGTTGGAGCATCCTGCCCCCCGCATCTCCCACCAGCTCAGACCCACCATCCTCAGGGTCAAGAGACGCTGGTTTCCACCCCAACACAGCCCAGCAGAGCCCCCGGGGCTGCAGCAGGAGCTGCCACCACTTGGTGGGGCTCTTGGCCGGGTCCTGCCCCTCCCGGCCGAGCTCCGGGGCTGAGCCCCGGGGAGGGGGGAGCTGCTCCGGGGCCTCTCCCGGCCGTGCTCCTCCGGAGCCCGCAGCTCCGTTATCCCCCATCCCACGGGCATCCCCGGAGGGTCACGGGCAGAGCCTGCCCCGGGGACACGGTTCTACCCATCAGCCACGGGCAGGACGCGCCGCCGGCAGCCCCGGGGGCTGTGACACAGCCCGGCACCGATCCGGACGCACCAGCACCCGGCACTGCTGAATCAGGAGACCCTACGAGATCACAGCACGAAGTCTCGAGCTACAAAACAAGACCAGGTCTTACAAAGCCATGAAAGCGAGTTCAAATGGTGAGGATTAAAAAAACAAACAAACAAACAAAAAAAACCCAACAAAGCCACAACCACAGACATTTGCAAATTGCCTCGATTTTGGAGATAGGTAACACCTACAGTCACAAGGGCATAAAGCAACCCCAGCCCTCACCTAAGCTTCAGGAGCTTGGAGACCGAGGTGGATGAGATGGCACCAGAGGATGAGCCAAGACACAACACGCCGTGCTTCAAAACCTTACGCAGGGTAACTCGGTGCCCATGAACCGCTGCCTGGCCCTGACCCCCAGGCTCTCATCCGCCTTCCTCGTGGGGTCTTCCTCTAACCCAGAGGGACATTAGAAGAAAAATGTCCAAATGCTATCTAACTTAGACTCCAGACTCAAAGACGCTAGAGAGACTGTGATTGCACCGAGCGCGACTCCACCACGCCACGCACCATAAACTAGAAATTGAGGTTTCCGAGGAAGCAACTCAATCTGTTAGGACTCAGGAGGCTCCTTCCAGCAGTGGCAGGTGCTGCCCCACCAAGGCCAACACGGCGTTGACGTGCCCGTGATCCTGATGGCTTTACCGAGCAATGTCATCACTTTTATACTCTTGTTTGCTTGACCGGGAGCTCTCTGCTCTTCTCGTTAATCTATCATTGGAATAATCGCAGAAAAACACAAAACAGGAAATGCAAAGAGCGTGTCTCGTGATACTTCTAATAATTCAGAGATAACCAGCGTTATCGAGCTTTCACCGGGTTGCTCCCAGAGCCCGGAGGAGCCCAGGCCACCAGCACTGGGGAAGAAGTCACAGCTTCCAGTGCCGCTTGGCGCTGTGTCCAGCCCTGGGTGGGAATGGCTTGGGGTGCTGTGATGTTCCTGGGGTTCCTGATGACTCCATAGGGTGAGGGGTAGTCCTGCGTGCTAAGGATGGAGCAGTCTCTCTGTGACAAGGATTGCTGGGCATGATCACTGCATTAATGATAAACAGCACAAATAAGAGCAGTGAGCTAAACTGTAGCTCCAACTGAGCTTGAGGAACCTATATAAGATGCTAGCGGCTGTTCTCGAGGGGGACCTAGTTGGTAAATCTGGAGAAGATGGGCACAGTCTTTTTAGCAGGGCCTGTTGGGACAGGACAAAGGGTGATGGTTTGAAATTAAAAGAGGGATAATTAGATTAGAGAGAAGGAAGAAATTTTTGACACTGTAGGCCCAGGTTGCCCAGAGAGGTGGTTGATGCCCCATTCCTGGAACCATCCCAGGTGAGGTTGGCCGGAGCTCTGAGCAACCTGCTCTAGTTGCAGATGTCCCTGCTCAGTGCAGGGGGGTTGGACGAGATGAGCTTTCAACGTCCCTTCCAACCCCAAACATTCTAGGATTCTACGACCTGCTGATGAATGCACCAAAACCTTCCCTTTGATTTTCTATCAAGACTGGGCACTGTGATCTTTTCCCCTTCCCCTCTGGGACCTCCACCATCTCCAGTCCTTTCCCTCAGACATTCCTGCCAGGACACAACTGCATCCACAAAGGGCATGGCGGGCAGGAAAGATGGCACTGCAAGAGCAACATCCGCGCAGGATCCCCGCCAGCCGAGCCCCTTCCACACGTGGGCAGATGCTCACAGAGCTGAGGCAGACTGCTGGCCCCCTTGTTACTTTGTGATGAGTCCCTCTTCCAACACTAATCACCACTGGAAGCTGAGTCCCGGTGCCTCCCTCAGCAGTCTGTACAAGATGAGCAGGGGGCAGCTTGGGAGGATTCTTCTTTGCGCGTAGGACACGTGTTATCCACCAAAGCGATATGCTCTGCTCATTTCTGCTTCAGACAGCCTCTTCCCTCTTTTCCTACCATCTTCGCCTCCTCTTTGGTGATATACAAGCAACTCCTCAAGAAGCAGCAAAGCAGCAAGATCTGGCTCTTACGGTCTACATCCTACAAGCACATTTCTTGGCACTTCCACTGCCCCTGATCCTTGTATTATGAGTGAACAATCATGGCTGCACGTTGTGCTCACAGGACATGAGCAGACTTCCCTTACATTATGGCATCTCCTTTCTTTTCTACTTTTTCCGTCCACACCACTTCTCCTAAAATACGGATTTTCTCTTTTCTATCTTATCCTTGCCGTCTTTCCCACTTTATTCCTACCTAGACCTCTTATCTTCAGCCCAGCCTGTCCCTCCCACCACGCCAGCACCACTCACAGGAGCTCCCCTGCAGAAATACAAGGCATGTGGGAAGGTCCTGGGGAACACCAGGCATAGAGAGGTGCTCGATTCTCACTTGGGGGCTTCACTTACAAAAAGATGACCCTGAGAGGTCACTTTGAGCCCACTTTGCTGCCCGAAGGCAGGATCAGCCAGACCTAAAACATTCCTCAGAGCCACTTGCTCAACCTGTTTTAGAGACCTCCAAAAAGGGAGACTCCTCACCCACTCCAGGGCTGCCTTCTCCTCAACACCAAGAAGTGTTTTCTAACGCCTCATTTGAAATGACTTTTGCTGCAGTCAAAGCCTGTTAATTCCTACTGAATCAACTACGCCCATGAAAAACAGATTATTCATTTTTTATTTTTTCCCCAAGAACTGTTTAAACATTTCTGTTCCCCTTTCTGTTCACAAAAGAGACTTTAGGGACAAGGGCTGAAAAAGGACTCAGAGCAACAAAGTCCCTGACAGCCTCAGTATTCTCTGTAGGGGAACCCAGAGCACTTCACACCCTTCCTTCATGGGAGATGAATGAGTCAAAGGATTTATTTGATCTGAAGTGGCAGTAAAAACTTTATAACCAACCAGTAAGACTGTCATGGAAAAGAAAGGAAGGGAACAGGACAAGAGAGCGTTCACCAATGGGGTCTATGGAAATTATGGACTCAACTTGTGAAGCATTAACACCAACATAAAACTCATCACTAAATTGACCATGATACCAGAATAACTGCAGGTACCAAATAGGAAGCTGAAGTTAAGAAGCTGAGAGTGATGCAAGGAACGTCAGATCTGACTTCCCTGCTGAAAGAACCTGGTAAAAGCAGCACGATGAAGAGAAGAGGAGAACTAACAGTGCTTTGGAAGAGGAGAGCGATGCTTCACAGACCCACAGGGTTCCTCAAAGCAGGCAGCAAGTGTGAGAATAAAGGTAGTTCCATGAATGCCATAACGGGTATCTCCTCTCCTGTTCTCCCCCAAGGTCAAGGCTATGGAAGGTGCCAGACCAACCAGGGTCATCTCCAGAACCAAGAAGGGTAAAAAGCAGGTCAGCCTTTTAACACTGGAGTGAAGGTACCAGGACAGTCATAGAAGTAAATGGTGGTGTCCAAATAGTCACAAAGGACTTGGAAAATGAGAAGAATGGCAAAGTGACAGAGTTTTTCAATTACACATAAATGGTCAAGTGGATACATATTAAAATTGGCTGAAAAATAGTAACACTGAGTGACAGGCTGATAAAGATGTTAAAAAATACAAATGTGAAAAAATCTCTTTTGTGCTTTTAGGCAGGGGTGAGCTCTACGTGAGCTGTTAAGAAACAGGAAAGATCTTGGAGGCATCACAGAGAGTTTTATGGAAGCCGTTGTTGAATCACCCAAAGCAGGCAAAAGGCAAATACACTATTAGGCACTACCGGAAAAAAATTAAAGAAAAAAAAAAAAAGAAAAGAAAATCTATTAGATAAAGCTGGAGTGTGTCAACATCTTGAATACTACAAGTCCTGCTCACTCCATCTTAAATAGAGAGCACTGCTTCTGTACAAGAGGAGATTAAAATGAACAAGAATTCCTCAGCTTGTTGGAGATGGGGTATGTTAGAGGCACGTACAATCATGACAAATACGGAGAATTCATGGAACAAAAGACCACAAATTGCTGTTAAACACAAAGCTATGGACACCAGCCCCAGCTGAGGCCATCTCTGAGCCCAGCCTGCAGCCAATTTGCTGCAGAGGGGCAGGTATTTGCCCTTTCCCTGCGTATTTTGGGGCTGCACAGGGGAACTGCAGACGCAGGGGTTCTGCCCCAGCTCTGGTGCACCCATGTGGGCACTCACCGGGCAGCACCAGGGGCCACACACTCACCTTCCTGCTGGAAGACTTCTCCCACAAATATTTGGGCTAGAAACCAAATAATAGAATAAAGCTGAGGTTTGTGGACAGAGAGCAGGGAGAGCTCCTTCCACCCCGTGGGCTCCCGCCGAACCAGCAGAGCCAGCTGCTGCCTTAGGTACGTACGGGGGACAGCTGTGTCACTTCTGTGACCCAGCACTGGCTCTCCTGCTCTTCTCCTCACCAGCAAGCCAGCAGCTTTCATCGCACACAAGACTCTGGGGCAGTACTGCGGAAGCGTGTAACGGTTGTGCTCAGGACAGCAAGCCCTCTCACTGCTGCGCCTCGTGCCAGGAGCATTCTGCACGCACCGCTGGGGCTGCAGCCTGCAGCGGCTGGAAATGTCATGTTGGAAAGGGTCCCTACCAGGTGAGCTACACAACAGAACAGAAAGGAGCCTGGGAGCAGCAAGGAGATGAGCCAGGAGCCTAATGGTGGCCTTTTAAGAGTACGCAGCATCTAGGGCATCACCATGCCACGTCTGCTTGTCCTTCAGAGATCACAGACTCACACAATAGTGGGGCTTGGAAGGGACCTCTGGAGATCATCTCATCCAGCAGGGTCACCCAGAGCAGGGTGCCCAGGATCGTGTCCAGGCAGGTTTGGAATCTCTCCAGAAAAGGAAACTCTACAACCTCTCTGGGCAGCCTGGGCCAGGCTCTGGCACCCTCACAGCAAAGAAGTTTTTCCTCGTGTTCAGATAGAACCTCCTGGGTTCCAGTTTATGCCTGCTACCCCTCGTCCTATCACTGGGCACCCCTGAAGAGAGTCTGGCCCCATCCTCTCTGCCCAGAGAGGTGGTCGATGCCCCATCCCTGGAACCATCCCAGGTGAGGTTGGCCGGGGCTCTGAGCAGGTTGCTCTAGTTGCAGATGTCCCTGCTCAGGGGGTTAGACTAGATAAGCTTTCAAGGTCCCTTCCAGCCCAAACTAGTCTGTGATTGTATGAATGCTCCTGCCAGCCATGCTGGCCACGCTGCCACGACACCACAGCCCTCAGATCCTCCTCCTCCTCCAGCCTTCCCCAGCACTCATACTGTGTGAACATCTTCATTGCCAAAGCAGAGAGGATCATAGAATACCAGGTTGGATGGGACGATGATCTAGTCCAACCTTTAAAGCTCTTCCCAGTTTATCTTAACCCTTCAGCTCTTACACCAAGGTCACTCCACTACGTAGCTGTCTCTCTGCTCACAGACACAGCAGCAAGAATAAGGGGATGATACCAAAGGTACAGGAGATGCTGCCAGGAGGTCAACGTGTGGCTGCAACGGAGCTGCAAAGTGCTGTGGAATGCTGCTGGAAGGACACAAGAGAATAAGGAGGGCTGAGGCAGGGAGATGAAGCGGATGTTAACGATGAAGATGATGGAAATGGCTGGTTCGAAGAGAATGGCAGAGTTTTTCAAGGGGCCCGAGGAGAAATCACAGCTTCCATGACTCCTAGGCATGACGCCTAGCTGTCAGGATATGGGACTTTTTAATTGACCTGCATAAAGTTTCAAGAGCTGTTATAACAGCAAACACACCTTACCCGTGTGTGAGTCACAGACAAACACGTTCACTGATAACAAACGCATTATTCTTAGAGAGACTCAGGTCCTACCTCAACGTGCCAATAGCCCAGACAACCATCCGAGTCCCCTGAAGGAGTGGCAAGAGGTGGGAGAGGAGACAAAGGATCTACAGGCTGCCACCACAATACTCCTTTGCTTGTTCCCTTACACACGCTCATGAGCTTCGCTATCTTTGGCCCTTCTCAAGGGTCATTGGTACCCAAGGGTTTGACAGAACAAGCCAGGCCCTAACCAATAACTGCATCTCCTTCTCCTTTTCATTACAAAGCTGGTGAGCCACAAAGAGACGCCTTGAACCCCAAGAGGGACCTTTATTTGACTATCACATGTGCAGGATTAGATGGTCTAGGTGAGTCACTAGGCCTGGACCTTTTCTGTTGAATTGCACAAGCATGGCCATGGTGTTGGAGAAGACTCTCTATGCACCCCACTGTCCTACTGGCAGCTCTGCTGAAGTTTGCTCTCCTGCGGACAGAGAGGTCCAACACATGGGAAGCACATGTCATTTCTAGTACAGCCGCCGTGATGACCGTACAGGCTAACCAGGACGTTCTGGGTGAAGTTTCATTATGATGTCTGGTTAAACCCTCTCTCTCTGGTCCACACATCCATTTTGGAATATCAAAGGCAAAGGGAGGTTCTCTGGTCAGCCCTGACTCACACTACTAAATGAAAGCAAGGGCAAGCTGGCCCAAGTCACGGGAGAACAGCTCACGCTCCTGCTGCCTCCAAGCACGCTGTGAGCAGTCTGGATTCAAAACTCAAGGAACAGCATCCGACCCATGCTGTCCTGCTCACCTCATAGACCTTAGAGGGCTCAACTTGCCCCAGATCTGGGGGACAGTGTCACTGGCAATCTCCACACCTTAAGGTCCTCTTACACAATGACCTTCTGCACTGTGCTGACAGTAGACTGGAGACTATAAAATCCTTCCAGAACACTCACGCAAGTCCTGCCCCTCAGCAACAGCCTGAAACACTGGCAAACCCAAGCTCTTCAGCCAGCCCAGCAGCCTGGTGGCACCCATCCTTCCTACCACCCAAAGCACAAAGCTGATTGTCACTTGGGACCAAATTATGGGTGGCAGAGATATATGAAGTCTTCCACTACTAGTATGTCAAGCACCTTTACAGGAGACAGCTCTGACCCTAAAAGCAGCTCTGCAGTGATGGGCCAGGTACAAAGACTCACCAAACCCTGATCGCTTTACTGCAGAAGCTGGAGTATCATTTACTCAACCAGCAAGTTTCTACAGTGTGTTTCAAAGTTAAAAGCCTTGAAAGCACATGCCAGAAAGAGCATTTTTGCTCTTCTAAAAAGGAGATAACAGATCTAGAAGAGCAAAGACTTACAAGGAAATTCTCCTTGGGGCAGATTATGCTGTAATTTCTTCTGAAGCATCACGCATCTCCAGGAGGGCAGAGCTGCACCAGGAAGAAGGGCTCTCCTGAAGTTGATGTGGACTGAGGAATCCTTTAGAACTCTTCTGAAGATGAAAGCTTAGCAACAGTGTTGCCTCCACCACTGCTTGGAAATTGCAAGGCTTTGATGTGGACCTGAACCACCATTGTGGCCATTTCTGGAGAAACCAGCAGTGGTCCATGGAAGTCTCATAGAACAATAGACTGGTTTGGGTTGGAAGGGACCTTTCAAGCTCATCTAGTCCAACCCCTCTGCATGGAGCAGGGACATCTGCAACCAGAGCAGGTTGCTCAGAGCCCCGGCCAACCTCACCTGGAATGGCTCCAGGGATGGGGCATCGACCACCTCCCTGGACAACATGGGCCACCCTCAGTGTCAAAAATTTCTTCCTTCTCTCTAGTTTAAATCTCCTTCTTTTAGTTTCAAACCATCACACCTTGTTCTGTCCCAGCAGGCCCTGCTCAAAAGTTGCTCCTCAT
>JAVSBS010005987.1:0-15162 GCA_033124195.1 Coracias cyanogaster
GCAGCGCGGGCGGCCGACCAATCAGCGTGCGGCGCTGCGGGCAGAGCCAATCGGGAGGCGGGCGGGAGGGCGGGGCGTGCGGGAGTAAGGGAAGGCCGGCCCCGCGTAGGGACGCCATTTTGACGTCTGAGGAACAAAAGAAGCGAAGCCGCCGCCGGCGTTGGGCTGAGAGCAGGTAACGGGCGCGTCCTGTCACTCCCTCGGGCCTGGTGGGCGACCCGCTCGGTGCCGCGGGCTCTCGGCGAGCCCGCTGCCGGCCCCTCGCCTTCTCCTGGAGCGATCTGTCCGGAGAGGGTGGCCGGGGGCTGCTGCTGGCGTGTGAGGCGCGGCGGGGCCCTGCCTCTGCAGGCCCCAGCCCCGCCCGCCGCGGGAGGCCGGTGTCTGGCTTGGCGGAGGCGGTGGCCAGCGGTTGCCCGGCTTCCCGCTGGGGATGCTCGGCGGCAGCCCCGGGCGTGGCGCGGTGGCAAGGGGAGGGGCACTGCCTGGGCTCGGTGGGAAGGGAGAGGGGCCCTGCCCTGGTTCCCCGCCGGCGGAGCCGGAGCAGGGCTCTGGCCTGGCATCACCCTGGCGGAGAGGGGGACGGGATGATGACAGCGTTCACGGAGCATCCCCGTTCACACGCCGCATCACGCTTCCTACCGAGCCTTGTCGTCCCCCGCGGGGCTGTGCAGGGCGGCGGTGGCGGTTACCGGGGCGAGAGGCTTTCGGCAGCGCTGGGCCTGGCCGCAGTTATGTGGCCTTACGTGGCTGGGCGACCCCGGAGCTGGCTGTCGCCCCTCGCTGTTACTCAGCAGTTCTTATCTGCTTGAATCATGAGACGTTGGTTTTCCGTTTTGCCCGGTTGAGATGTGTTGCACGTTTGACAATTGTCGCTTCGGGATGCGTTACGTAATTGACGTGCTGCTCACGAATGCCCTTTTTCTGTTTAAAACGGAAATGCTGGATGATGTCTTCATACGAGCTGCTTTGAGCATCGCAGATTTATAATGCCTTGTTAACGTGGCTTGGGGCCCTCAGGCTCTTAAACAAAAACATTTACGGTTGAGGCTTTGGAAGTCGGTATTCAGCTTATGAAAATAAATGTTATCGTTGTTGATGGAATAACAGCCAGTTGGTTGTTACACCCTGATATGTCCTTGGCCTTAATTCCACTGCGAAAAGTATGTGTGTTTAACATTGATGTATTTCCTGATATATGCTGGAATTTAATTGCTCTCTACTAGCCTGATTTTTTTTTTTTTTTTTTTTTACAGTGTCTTATGCATCCCGTGTACTCAGGTGCTTTACAAATGCATCCAGTGCCCCTATGCATTTTTAGACTTGTGAACATCAAAGGATGCTGTTCTATGTCAAATATTGTAGTTAGAATTTTGCTTTAGTGTTTAGCGCTGGAGCATTAAAGCTGATGTTTTAACTTTTCAGTCAGGTGCTGTGTTATTGGTCATTGCTCAACATGTAAGAGTAGAACAGGTCATACTTGACACTTGAGAATAACAAGGTCAGGGTTATTTTGGCTTTTAAATGTCTTAAGAATTCTCATCTTTGTGTGTAACTTAGATAAAACCTATTTGTAAAATATCACATTGTCTTTAAGTTGAAATTAATTAGCGTATTTTCAGGACTTATAACATTAAGGAATGGAAACTGGGTTTATATACACACGCATCCACACATAAATACATGTATTTTTTAAATGGTCTGATGAATTTAATTTGGCTTGTTTAGCATCTTCCAGCTTGTTATGATAATTTTTTTTTAATTGATGAGACTATATTACTAAATGAGGAAGAACCTAATTAACTGCCAGAATTCAGGAAAATTTATTTTAAAAAGTAATCAGAAGTGCCTTCTGGTTAAGGGCTGCAGGAAGTATTTCAGGGAAGGAGTCCAGTTATTCATATGTACTTATTTGTAAAAAAAATTCAGACCTTAAACTTGGCTGGGTAGCTTTTCATAAATATATTAATTAATGTAATTGAAAAACTGTTTTCCTACCTTTCCTGTCTTTGTCGTTTTTACTTTTCAGACGTAATAACCTTTTATTTTGTCCACGGTGCTTTGGTCCTACAAGTAGCATAGGCTTTATGTTGCTCTGTCTTCTTGAGGAAAGGTGGGTCAGAGCAGTCATAACCACGGGGTATGGTATCTTGGGAAGAAGATGGAAAACTGGATAGCGGTCAGTCATATGAGTGCTGGGCTTTGTGCTCTCAAAAATTCTTTCCCTCCCAGTTGCTTGCAAAGAGGACTTCAAATTTGTCAGGCATGCAGTTTTGAAAAACACCTTGAGAAAAGATGTTAAAGAAAGAAACTTTGCTGCCTGTCAGTGAGTGAGCTTGCAGCCAGGTCATTGGTGCAGTGATGCTTCAATGATTCTTTGATCAGCTGGGGAGTGTGCGAGGATATTTTAGGTATGTTTTTTTCTTTTGAAGAGTATAAAACTTGAGGCACTAAGGGTCTCAGTCTGTCAGCTGTGGTGCTAGGAACACAAATGTCTGCTCTTTTGGTTTAGGAATAGGGGAAGGCAGGGAGGTATATGCTGTCAGGTTGATGGTGGAAGACCTACTTCACTAGCCACATAAATTCCACAAGGATATTGTAGCTAAAGGGATAAAATAAGTCACTTCAAAAATCTTTAGTTCTTTACTGTCTGAATACTTTCAGTGAAATGATTTAGATAAGGTCTGGGGAAGTTCTGGAGTAACTGGTATTAAATGTCAGCTACTTTTGATGATTCTCATCTGATGGTGTTTGGAAATTGGGAAATAGCTGAGGTGTTTGGGAGGTCAGGTCCCGCAGCTGAGTTGGTGTCTGCCTGATGTTGGGAGCAGTTCCGGATCTGGAATAGGAAAAACAAGGGTCTGCTTCAACGCTTCTGATGCTGTCCTGCCCGGGGAGCTGTGTGTGCTTCAAGTGGGAGAGGCTAGGGGCAAAGGCAGGGTTTTGAATTGAAGCATTATTTGATGTGGTTTTTAATGCTAAGCCAAGGTGTAGCTTCTTTCTTTTTGATGTAGTCCACTGGTTTTCTTAATATTTCTGCATCAATGCAGAAATGGGTAGGAACATATTCCAAAAGATTGAAAGGGCAGAAATTGAGTTGTGACTAAAATTTTTGAGTTGATAGCACTCTCCTGCTTTAGCTGTACCTCAGAGTGTGGGGGTAAGAGCCAAGTACCGTGGAGTTTGAAGCTTTATTAGGCTGACATTTTACATTCATAATAATTTTTGTGTATCTAGTGAGCATGAGCTAGAACCATTATCTGAAAGCTATCAGGGTTTTACTCTGATGTGTGGAAAAAACTTGCTGCCTCTAATTCAGTTCATCCACTTATCAGCTGTTGAATTTGCTGGTGCTTAGCTCGTCCCCGTTGGCAAGAAACTTCGGTTGGTCTCCAGGCAACGCAGGTCCAGCTGAGCATCTCTGTGCCTTGCTTGAAGAGATGAAAATTTTCCATTGCGGGGAGAGGATTTTTCCTCTTGCTAATTCTTTTATCTGGCTTTCTGTCTTGCCCAAGGTTATCGTATCTTTGAAACAATTTGGGGATCATTTTCATATATGAAGAAGCTACATTTTTGAGTTTTAAGATATAACTGCAGATGTGCATTTCTATAGCTTTTGTTGCAAGTATCTCATTAGAATGCTAATTTGGGGCCTTAAAAATATCTGTTTTGTTTCAAAATAATTCTTCCCCCATTTAGCAAAAAGCGGTATGACACAATAGCGTGTGCTGTAAGCTGTAGCTAGAGATTTCTACTCCTGCAAAGTCTGTGCTACTGAAAGACATAATGGAAGGTCTAACATTGGTTGTGTTTAGTTGGGTGTTTAGGAGCTTGAAGTCAGCACTGAAATCTTTTGCAATTTCTTGACTTGTGTAGCACTAAGTCTGTGAAGTTCTGAGTGTCTCGAAAAGATGAGCTGTGTTACAGGAAGGTAATGGTAATCTCTGTGACAGGTACAGGAGGTACTCTTTCCCTCTGCTAGTCATCAGATACTTAACCTGCAGTCTTTGACCCTGTCTCTGTGTTGCTAGTGCATATGGAGGGTTGTCTGTTGGAGATAATTGGAACCAGTTAGTGCCCAGTTTTGCATTGTTTTACTGGAAAAAGAGAAGCTTGCTCTGGTTTTGACCACGGAGAGATTTGCTTTATGAAGATAAACGGTGCATGTGCCATGATGAATGGCTGGGGAGGAGACAGCACAGGCAGTTGCCGATTTGTAGCAAGTGCAAGTGCTCATCAGCCACTTAATGGCCCAAACAGCAAGTCAGTACTGAGTCCACGCAGCAGCCTGTCAGCTGTACTGCCTCTCTTGGTTGCTGTTTTCTGTCCTGTTGTGTTGACATCTAAAATGCTGGAAGGAACTGAAAAAAAAAAAAAAGATGACTTGCTGAAACTGGTTAATAATGCCCCAGTTGTTGAGCTTTACAGTGAACAAGCTCAAGGAGTGAAGAAACAATTATTTAGGCTATTTTTCCTCAGAAAATCACACTTAGAAGCAGCAAAGGTTTGGGTGTTTTATGCCAGAATCTGTATTAGAATAAGCACAGCAAAAATGTTGATTTTTATTTTCTTGAAGCACAGAAGGCTTTGAGCATACTCAAACAGCTGTGCAGTGCTGTGATGCAGAAGCTTTCTACAGTGCCTGAAACCTTACCAGGAATTGTGGGTGCTGCTTAATTTCATGCTTAGTGACGACGACCTCTTTCTTTTAATGTTTGCTCTTTTCCAGAAGAGCGGTAATTTTATCTGCCTTGTTTTGGCTATGTGGGGACAGTGTGATGGCAATTTTTTTTTTAATGGTGACATCAGTTAGATTAGTGTAGTTCCTTGTTACAAAGATGAGAAGTGAAACTACTGACATGATAGTCATCATCTCTGAGGTGTTAGATCTTTCAGAAGGTTGATTCAATTTAACTGGAGATAGGAGAATTCAATTGATGGGTGTGTGTGTTCATACTGATAGAACTAGCATTGTAACTGGGAAGCTTTTCAAGCTAACTTAGGAAAAAAACTGGGTCTGTGTTAAGAGAACCAGTCAGTTCTCTGAAGAGACTTCTGTGACTATTAAATTTGAGCATGTAGTTCTAGCTGGAGAGGGAACAAAATGGCTCGGAGAATAATTTCAGAATTGATGGACATAAGTCGCCTCTCAAGGTTGAGGGGTAGATGGACTGGAGTTGCCTGGTGCAGAGGACTGTCTTACGTTCTGTTGAACAAAACTTTTCACATATTTAAAAGTAAATGCTGAGTGGTGATTTCTTGTTATCAAGTGCAAATAATGATTTAACATCACTATGCGCGGTTGTTTCCAAGAAATAAAATGGCCTTTCATAAGCTTGACTTGAGTTTTTTTTCCTGACAGTGTACTGTTTTTTAGAAATACAGAATTGGAACGTGAGCATAGTGTGGATCATGGTGCTGTATTGCAGGTTTTTGAAGAGAAAATAGGTTTTTGGCAATCATCCTGTCTGAGTCTCTCCATTTTTAGTTAGTAACGGGTTCTTTGAAGACAGTTGTGCAAAAACCACACTTGCTTGTGCTGTAGAGTCACTCACTGGCTGCTATAAAAATTGCCTGTAAAGGAATAGATGAGTTTAAGGGAATAAGATGTAATATAGTTGTCCCATTACCTGGGCTGATAAAACTAGCCAGCTCTTTTGCACTGTTAAATGTATTTCCGCCTGTGGGGGCGATGAGAGCAATACAGCCAAACTCCTGCAAAAGCTTCCTTTTATAGATTACTGAAATTGGTAAGGTTTTTCTCAAGTGGTTTTGTAGTGCTGTCTGAATGTATAAACTGTAGGAGATTAAAATGGATTAATTCTTTGACATGGGGAGCCTGTAACTGGCTGCAGATGGTGTTCTATCAGATCACTGAAAGATGAAACGTAAAATATGTAAATATTTTTTGAAAGCATTTTTAAAGTACTGTGCAGGTGTGCTTGTACAAAAGGTCCTTGTTCCTTTTACTAGGGAGAAACTGTGATTGAAATGACTTATTTACCAGGGGGAACTTTCACAAATTTCCTCTTGGTTTTGTTGTGCCACATCATAATCTGTCTTGCAAGACTCCTCTCCTGTCTGCGCTTACTTACGTTCAGTCTGCTGCGGTTTAGCAGAAAGCCCAGCAAAAATATTCTTTTGTGTTTTGGGTGTTTCAATTTCTATAATTGCTCAGTCATCCTGGAAGGAGCTCTGTGTTTAAGGCCTTAGGATCCAGTTATTTTCCTAACTCTTTAGGGAAAGAGGATGTACAGGTCACTGAATCATATAAACTCTTTCCTTTAAGATGCAGGTCTGGATTGTGTTACCCAATTTGAGATGTTTGCAGTAGTTTGAAATGTTTTGAAACATAAATATAATTTTTAAAGATACATTAAATGGATCTCAGGAACTTGAGCTGTTCTAGAGCAAAAACTCCATCTATTGCAATCATCAGAAGCGAAGCCTTGGAACCTACACTTGAAAAATGATAGTTAAAAGTGTGGATGGACATTTCAAATCGGGCTTGAAATCTCCTCCTGGGCTAGTTTAGTCCCTCTTAATAGAAAATGGTCAGAAACTTCGTTTGAAGTACATTGATGAATATACACATAAATGGGATGCATGAAATATGTAACTGTGTGTTTTAAGCACCTTTTTTCCTGTAATAGTTTATTTATAGATGATCTTTGCTTTGTGTTCCACCGGAAATTTTTGCTCAAGGAGTTAGACTGGATTGTAGGATTTGGGCATTTAAGCTTAAATTTAACAATCTTGTCGTGTGGGCTACTAGTGCTTATGGTTTACAAAGTATTAGGGATTGGGATTTCTGAAGGAATACAGAGAAAATCTTTGTGTAAAGTGAATGTGACCTTTGAACAGGACTTGACAGTTGTCCTCTTGAGCAACTTATGGCAAATGGGTCACCACTCAAGGGCTGGTCACAAAGGTACTATGTTCTTTTAGCGAGTGGCTACAAATACAGTTCCCAGACTGCTAAATTCATTGTAATGAGAAAGGCATAGCCTTGGATTTATTTTAATGCTGGAATTTCTGGGGGTTTTGGTATTTTGAATAACACTTTCATGTGTGTAATCCACACAATTTAGCTCTTGCTGTCATATTTTCAGAAGATTATAAAGACTGAATGGTATTTTGATTTCTCCATGACAAAGGGCAATATTGTCTTTTTATAGCAACTGGTGGTTTTAGCTGCGGGTGCCGGAATACTGTTTTAAGATGGATCAGTTTTTAAATAGGAAGTTTAAGTAGCTTAGTTTTGGTGGTTCAGGTTTCTTAGTTTCCATGGCATTTTTACTTGGAAAAAAAAAAAGGCTAGTTCTTAAATTACACAATCCCTGGAAAAACTGCATAGGTCAGAATTGCATGCTCTTTTCTGGCTGAATATGCTTAGTAACCTGTAACTTGGCTTTATTTTAATTCCAGGGAGATAAAATGGCTTTACTTGGGAGGTAAAATGGGCATTTCTCCAGAGCCTTGCATCTGTAGTTGTCAAGCTTACAGATTACAAATGGTGTAGGGAAGGCTGAAAGCTGTTGCTTTTTGGGATGTTGAGATATTAGTCGTACTGAGCACGTAACCTCCTTGCTGAGGTTTAAGAAACAGCAGCTGCTGTGCAGGCTTCTGTGGAGAAAGAGCTAGAAGCTCTTGGAGACCGCCTTGGTTACTTGTCTTGCTTTCCCAGACAAAGGGATCAGGGAACTGGGGTTTTCCTGGTAATGTGGAGCTGGTTTAAGGAAGCTAGAGATAATGATTGCATGAAGAACTGTAACAGAACATTATGTGACTTCAGATTTTTTGTTTATGGTTTACTCCCTTAATATGTTATGCTTAATGTTCTGTAATTGTTTCAGCTGTTAAACTTGAATTCAACAGTCTTTTTGGTATTTGCTACAAGAGGTGGCTCTGCAGCTGTGGTGGTAAATTTTCAGGTGTAAATACACGTGTTAACTTCTGTGGCAGTGTTTATTTCTCATAGTAACTGCTACTGTGTTAGGGTTGTATGCAAAGGAAGACAAAGCTAGAACTCCCTGTTTAGAGAGTAAAAGGAGATAGTGTAAACATGTTACGAGTTGTAAAAAATTGTTTTTGTGCTGAAGGAGTGTGTCTTCCTATACATTTTTCAGCATAATTTTCATTTTTCTCATTTCTGTATTGTAGACAACATTATTAGTGGATAGAAAAGGCCTGATGCTCTTGCACTGGGGAGTCCATCACTGTTGTAGCCAGTGTTGGACTATCCTCCACCTCAGTGGAGGGGGAAAAAAGATCTGGAGGAGAAGTAGCTTTAGGTGTGATATACCTGACATCCTCAGAAGAACCTGAGGCATGATGTTTTTCTGCAGTTTTAAACTGCCTTAGAGAATTCAATTATTTAGTGTCTACACAGATATGTTAAACTATTCAATGTTTACAAAAATACTGGAACTTTTCTCTTTTCTTAAATGCTATTTCAGCTGCGTTTGGCTTGTCATGTTCCAGTGATAGATGAGTTCTGGTGAAAAACATACATGTTCTTAAGATCTAATGCCAGTGGATGTGACTCAGTTTTATTGTTAAATTCCTGCAATAATACAGCAGGCAAAACGTATAGAACTTGATACAGGGAGTTCCTGTAATTAGTATGGAGGAGGGCAAGGGCTGCTGCTTTAATTTATTGACCTGATAAATAGATCCGTTCCACCTGATAATAACCACGCATTCTTTCTTGGTGGGAATCTTTTGTTTGTGGTCTAATGTTAAAAATAGGATTAGCTTTCTACCTTGATGGGCCAAGACTGCTAGTCGGTTAGCTCTGTCACATTCCCAAAGGGTTTTGCAAACATGTTTTGTAGAAACTTTGTGCATGAGTTCATGTAGAAATTCTGGATTCCTAGATTCAGTCTGTTTTGTGTGATTACGTAAATGAATTCAAGGATTTTTTTTTTTTTTTTCCTTTTCATCTGGAGAAGTTCTTTCATTTTTCCAAACTACAGCAATGCGGTGCTGCAGTTACCAGCTATTTAATAAGGATGTATTAAAAAAGAATGAGATTAAAATTACATTATATCATCACTTTTAACAAGCGGTTGGTTTCTTTTATTGGTCTAGCCCAAGCACCATACATTAAACAAGAATTTCCTCTTTTTTGGCTTTTTGTAATTAAGTAGTTATGAGAAACTCCTGATTACAGTGCCTGACCCCCATCACCCTCATGATTTACCAGTGAAGGTAATAGCAAAAGTATTTCTGCTTGGAAAGGGAACACGCATGGATGTAGGTGTGAAGGACTTGGTATTTTGCTTTTGTATTTGCAAGTGTTCCTGCTGAGTATTTTTACAAAACCTCATGCTTACTCATCTGAGTACACGTCACATGAGGGTAACTTAATGGTCATTGCAGTGATTGATTTGCTGCAGAAGAGCTTAAATAACCTTGACTTGTGCGGGAACTTATAGCTCAGCATCCTTTTTTCTCCCCCATTATAACCAGTTGTTTTAAAGTTATACTTAATGAAAAAGAAGGGTTGGTTTTCCACTCTAGTCTTTCTTTTGAAGTAAGCTCAATGGAGTAGTTTTATGAAATACTTTATGGGTCTGGGTATTTACAGACACTAAACAAATTTGTTAGCAAGTGTTGCAAAGACCTACAGCATGTTGCTGCCTAGTGTCGTATTTTGTTCTTGCATTTAGGGAAAACAGAAAATGAGACAACTAAAAAGCAATACGCTCACCGGTGTGATGTGTTCCCCCAGACCTGGTGCTGCGACTCTGCCCCTCTTCCGCCCACGACATTGAAAGCTATTAAGTCTGCTGCATGAAATTTGTATTACCTACTGTTCAGGGAAGAGATTTGTTTGTTTACAACAACAACAAAAAACATCAGGGTCCTTAATCCACTCTTGTACCAAATATAAACTTTTTCCTTAAAATTAGTTACTAGAATAAGTGTGTGCTTCCTGTAGTCCTGCAGGATTTATGACTGCTCTTAAGGGTTTTTCCAAAACCAGAGGATTCATATGAGCAAATTATGCCAGCTCTGCATTTCTACCTCAGTGAGATTTAAAAGTTAGAAACAGTAGCTTTTATTGGTCAGGCTTAGTTACATTGTTACTATTGAAGATACAAAAGGCTTCAAAAGCATCCTAGAGTGGGCCTTGCATTATGTTTAGAGGTATAATGCATCCTCAAAGTTAGTAATTTGTTACAACAGTTGTGCTAAATGAATGCAGAGGTCTTTTTTCCATTAAGAATGAAAAACATCTATCGTACAGGGTTTGCTCCCTAATCTATATGTACTTTTAAATGCCATTTTGTATTTCTTTTACTATTTTAAGATAGTTGACTGGATGCTACAGGATTTGAGTATCTAGTCTTAAGAACTTCTTGAGCAGAACCACCGTGAGCTAAGGAGCAACTGAAGTGAATGTTAGAAGCAGTTCCTTATCACTGTTAGACTGGGCAAATTTGCTAATAAAATAGTACTGTGTGTAGAGGACTGGCATTTCTTTTCATCAGAAGAAATCACAAGTTGTGCAAGAACTTTAAGCCTGAGCATGTTTAACGTGTCTAATATTTGTAATATTCTGATGTTGCATCCTCTGCTTGATGTTATATGTTGTTTCATTCAAGGAATGTACTCTGCTGTTTGTAAAGTAACAGGATACTAGTAACAAATGTGTAGTTTGATACAGAAGGACTTGTAAAATCCCTGTAACTGTTTCAGTTCAATAGGTGTATTGTAGGTTCTTAATGTGTTTATTCTACTTTGGTCATGAAGTGTTGTTCTCTTTGACCATTGTGATGACTTACTAACTCAGAGCTGAGGTAACTTTTGAATTTTATGCACAAAACAAATGGTGGGCTCTGACATACCATACTATTTCCACATTGATATTTGCATCATCTTGTGCTCTTTCTCAGCTGGTATTCATTTCTTCCTGAGTATTCTTCAGGCTGAACTGGATTTTTCTTTGCCTTCTCTAATGGGTCACTGATAGTCTTTTTTTTTTTTTCTCCTGTTGTCTGGCTGTGCCATTCGTCCACTTGGAACCTCAGGAAGGAGCTTAGCTTAGTCTTGTTCAGTGAGGTTACAGCATCCTTGCAGCAGCCCTGTTCTGCAGGTAGCTACCCCATCAGCTGCCTCTTTGCACTACCCAGTGGAACGAGGAAAGAACAGGCAGAAGCCTTTGCTACCTTGCTATTTCTGTTACTGTAAAGCTGATTTGTGGCTATTTGGGGCTGCAGATTCTGACCACCCGAAGTAAAACGTCTGCACTTGAGAGAACCCAGTTTCAACAGATTGGTTAGGAGGGCAGCTCTGTATTGGTAATTCGGCTGTTACAAAGTTTTGGGAAGAGGTGTTATTTTTAAGGCTGTTGGGAAGGAGAGAGCTGCTGCTTAATTGAGAGCTCTTCTCTCCAAAGGATGTGTTCATTAATGCAGTTATAGGACTAAGCTGAGAATCTGTAATGACATGAAATACCTTCCAGAGAATGTCATCACCTGAGATTAATATTAAAAGTCTGGAAAGATGAGCTCACTGCAGTATTCTTTCAATGGTCATTGTCACACGTGAATGAGGATAAGACGTCTGTACATGCCACTTCTGTTTTACAGACCTGGACTTGAAACCTCTTTTGTTGCTTACTGTAAGAATGTCATTGCTCAAGCTATTGTTATTGTGTCTAGGCGAGTTTTTATTTACTTTCTTCGAATTATGTCAGATTTTTCTCTTAATGTTTGACATGGAAGAATAGTACATCTGCTTTTTTTGGCTGATGTGTCCTTTGAACAAAAGATCTTAGCCAAAGGCACTTAAAAACACGTAGGAGGAAAAGGGCAGGGTACATTGAGCCTGTGTTTGGTATCTGGGAATATTGCCTAAAAGCAGCTGTTCTGTGCTCTTTCTTGCCCAAAGAGCGTTGAAAACAAACTGGGTGTAGAATCAGAGGAAAGCTGTGAAGAACTGCATTGTGCATCTGCTGGTCCACAACGGTGCCGCTTGAAGCTGTTGGTCTCAGATCAAAGTTTTTATTTCTAAGGAAGTGCAACCAATTTGACATACTTTTGAGGTTGTTTATGGAATTAAGGTATTTCTAAATGAAGCAGTGCAAAGCATATCTGATGGGCGTTACAGTTGTGCTTCAAGCCCTGTTGTTGTTAATCTGAGTGGCAAGATTCCCAGTTTAAGTAGAGCCAAAATGACAGACAAATCCTAATTGTTTGTAGTGGTAATGTTAAAGCATGCAGCAGAAAAAGCCTTAAGATATTACTCAAAACTTTTTGCAAGTGAGAAGAGCTTCACTGGATGAAAACAAACTGAATTTACTAGGTAAACGGTGCTTCTTACCTTGAAAGGCTAAAATATATTAATTGTTCAAAGTGCAAACTAAAACTTCTGGAATCATTAAAATCCAAATTATTGTCAAGTTTTTGTGGGCTTGCTGCCTCCTTGAGCTGTGTTGCTCTGTTCAAATCATATCTGCATTAGAGGTTTATAAGAAGGCAGTGAAGTGCTTTGCACAAAAAGGAGCTTGGTTAAAGGCTTTACGACCCAAACTCCTTGCTGGTACTGTTGAGCAGTCCCCTGGCACACAGGTTTATATTGCATAGCTGCATTGATACAGCTTTTTCAGCAGGGATATATACCATGTAAATCTCGTAGTAGAAACAGAATATGTGGGAGTTGTGCTGTGGTTTTGGAAGATAAAAACAGAGGGAGAGGTTACTAATACAGGCACAGTAAACTCATCCTCACTTGCTTGAGTTTCCCCCTTTGTCTCCGGTAGATTCACATTTGCCTTGTGGCCACGCAGAGCGGGTACACTGCGTTTGGCTATGTATAGATGTTTCTAACGTTTCTGTCTTAAAAAAACCCAACCCTGCCTGAATACTTTATAACGGATCTTTTTATAATATCAAAGCTATAAAAAACTTGCTTTTGTTATTCCTTGAATGGGAAGTTACACTGTGTGATGTGCTGTCAGATGTTACTTTTTCAGGAAACGGTGAAGTCGCTCGAGTCGCCCTGTACAGTTCTGTGCTTGGCAGCTCAATGGCTGAGTGAGTGTGATGCTCCACGCGCAGGTATTGTCCAGAGCGCCTGGCAATACCTGAAAGCAAACAAGTTGAGCTGCCGCTAATGAGCTCCCTGAAGATGTGTTCAGCAAACAAGGTGTTGTGCGTTGTCGATGTTGGAGGTGCCTAGAGAGTCATTTCTATAGTGTACGTGTCTAGGCTGAAGTCCTGATGCAACTCTGATGCAGTAGGACTAGGCCTGACTAGGGCTTTGAGGTTAAGGGATGTGGCAAGGTACTTTCTCAGTCTCAGCTGCCAATCCGTGTCCCTGCATCAGGGGTAATTAGGAAATGGCCACAGAATGGAAGTGCTGTCTTGGGAAGAGTGGCTCTTGTCATGCTGAGGTGCTGTGATGCTGTTAAAGTGGCTGTGCCACTGTAAAGCTGTCACCGCTGGAGCTTGTATATATGTACCTGTGCCTCCCAGTGAAAGCTGCCAGTCTTCTGGCTTTCCCAGGGACGTTTCAGAAGACTGGAGGCTTTGCTGGCTCTAGGAGATACTGATGAAAACTGTGAAGACTTGTAAAATTACCAGTGTGTTATACAAACAGATGGATGCTTAATTTTTTTTTTTTTTTCTAATAGAAAATGGAAGCAACTCTTGGTCAGAGCTCTCTTGGGAACTGATGTGGCTTGCTAAGTGTGCGTTTGGTGAAGGGCTGGAGTATGTTACACTTCTGCTGGTAAGCCAGCCTTGGTCAAGTCTAACCTGACGTGGGTGGTTCTGTGGGGAGCCGTCCAGCAAAGCTGTGACTGTAGAGCACTGACAGTGCCACCTCCTGACTGCTGCCGCTGTGGGCGTGGGTTGGGTTGGGTTGGCTGGGCTGGCATGTGAGGTCAGAGCAGGGCACATGGCTCTCCACCTGTCTGGGCACCACAGCGCAGCTCAGCCTGGCTGTCCTTAAAGAGGGTTTTGGAAACGGCTTATGCCTTGTGTGGAACCAAGAGGCTTTATCAGTGGGTCTCCAAGTTGTCAAGTTGTTGGTGTTGAGGTAGATGAGAGGCTGCTCTGGGCATGCAGTAGCTGCACTGCGAAAAATATCGAAAATTAGTGCAACTAGAGGTGTAAAGTTTATTGATTTTGCAGTAATCTTAAAACGTAATGTTAGAAGAGTAGTGTTTCTGGGAAATTAAATTGTACATGTTCTTGTGGAGAGGGTCTGAGTTTTTTGTTTTAATTGTTTTGTTGGGTAGTTTGGTTTTTTGTTGTTGTTGTTTCAAAAAAGCTGCTAACTTTTTGTCAAATAAGGCCCTTGAAAGAAAGGGGAAAGGGGGCTAACTGGTGTGTAGTGAGTAAAACTCTATTGATCTGTTATTCCGAGGTGCAGGTAAACGTTCCGGGAGCTGGAGTTCAGTTGATCGATCTGTTATTTCTTTAAGCAGTTTAGTTGTTTAATTCAGTTAATGCCCTTAGGTACAGGGCAGGCTGTGGGCGTGGGTCGTTCTGTTAGTGCTGCTGCTGTAAGCCTGCAGGTCTCCGCTTTTCCAGTTAATGTAAAGCTGTTAAATACTAAGGAGGACAAATAAAAATAGACTTGTGACCTAGAACACTTTGTAGTCTCTTTGAATTAAGTGCATTATTGTTCGTGTAGCGATCTTCGGACAAAACAAGTGCGAGATTGTTTTTAGCTGCAAAAAGTTAATCATTAAAGCTCGGGTCTAAAATTAGAGCAACTCCACTTAAAAATTTACTGCAAGGTAAAGATCGAGACGGTCTTTTAGCTTTGCTCCTGTGATTGCGTATTGAAGCGCGAGTTCCAGGACACTGGAGGCTGGCGGGAGCTGAGCAACGCAGTCAGAGGGCTGCAGTCGCAGACCCTTCGGGTGCCGATGGCACAAAACGCTGCCTGCCTTCTGCTCCACTTGCGCAAAAAGCCCTTCTTGGAAAATGGCTTCTGAGCCAAAAGCCGTTCTTGGAAAATCGCTCATTAGTCTCGTTTTTCATCTGAAAAGTTAGCATCTATGAAATATCTTGAATATCTAACAAGCTGTTGTGAATAACAAGAAGTGCCCAGCCTGGACCTCAGAGGTCTCTGCGGTTGCCGCCCCGGCCTGGGCGGGGGGATCGCGGCCGCGCTGCGGGGGACCCTCGGGAGCGCAGCCCC
>JAVSBS010005988.1:0-20026 GCA_033124195.1 Coracias cyanogaster
AAAACCTCCTGGAGTCACAAAACAGGCATGCCACTGCTTCCTCCTGACTTTTAAAGATCAGAAACATCTGCTCAGTATACTGGTACTCACCTCCACATCCAGGGAGAAGTGGGGGGAATCCCCCGCCCTTAGCAGGATGGCAGGAAGGCAAACGCTGAGATTTTTGCGTTACGCCAACAGAAAAGTTGGTAGAGGGTCTCCTACTGGCATGGGGCTGTCCCCAGGATTTACAGCAGTAAAACGCCACTCCACAAGGACTAACATGCTTTCTTAGCTTCCTCTGTAGTGTGAGGAGCAAAGCCAGGTGCCAATACATACAGAATCCCTAGGGGTAGCACTGGGGATCTTTAATTCTCTTCTCAAAAGATAAACACAGCCAGTGAGTGCAGCTGGAAGCGAACAGTTCCCAGGCGGCCACAGTGCACAGCAAGCCAGCCCAGCTCTGGGGCACACACAGCCTCTCTCTTACCACTCATGCTCCAGGCATCCAGGAACGAGGTCTCCTGAACCCAAGTCCTTCATTCTTATGAGCACCCTAAGATACAAACTGAAGAGCTGTCCTCATCAGCTCTTCTGATAGAAGAGAAAGGCTGTAATGGGCAAGGAGTGAGACTCTCCTAAACCTTGTAAGGTAAAAGTGCTCTCCTCAAACGTTTGGGTAAAATACTGAAATAAGCGCAAGCTGTCTTGCTCTGCCACCTGTATCCAGCACAGTGCTACATCTGCCCAGTTAAAAAAATTAAACAAAACCACAAACTAAAGGCAAATCTTGTTCTTAAACCACAAAATGATGCACACAGTCACAGAGGCAAGTTATCAGAAAAGGCATTGTATTTTGGTTTCCACCTTATTTAAAACTGATTTTGGTTTTCAATCAATCAAATCTGAACATGTCTGAGTTCAGTTTTCAATTCCCCCCCCATAACAGTAATGATCTGGACGACCACAATTATAAAAGGGGTGGGGAGAAAACCCCAGAACAAGAGAACAAGACACACAGTCTGAACTGCGCTGTCGTCCACATGAGCACTCCAGGGAATGTTAGTTTCAGCTCTTTTTTTTTTTTTCCTTCAGGTTGTTACTAACAAAATGTCTACCGTTTATTAAAGCAAAGCTACAGAAAATTTTCTTGCAGTCTTACAGCAGGCTTTCATATTACCAGTAGGACTCGCATGCATGGATTGCAGTCACACACACACGCTCACAGACATTATACAGTAGCCAGTTGCCACCATTAAAAAAAAAAAAGAAGAAAACAGACATTCAATTTCTTTTAAGTGGTCAACATTAGAATCGCACCAAATGTTTGGATCAAAAAAAAAAAATACTGCACAGGTCTTCCACATCTACACAGTAAGTCATCCCTTCACAATGGACGGAGCTCTCGTCTCCATTTGTTCAACATGCATCGCTGAAGCTTGAAGGCACGCTGGCCAAAGAGAGCCCTGTTCTTTTTTGTCATCTTAACTCAAGTGTGCTGCTCTTGGGGTGCAAAAAAAGGAAAAAAATAAAGCCAAGCCCTTTTGCAGCACACCAGGAAAAGGTCATTCAGAGACCACAGTACTTGGAAGGCAGCCCAGCTGCCTGGATTCTACTTCTAACTGTGCTCTTGGAGGCATTGAAGGAATATACTTGTCTTTTAAAATGACATATAAAGGCAAATTTCTGAAAACCCTTTGTTTTCAAACTGCTTGTGGTAGACTAACACTCCTTCTGGAAGAAACTGGTCCTTCAGTCACCAGCTTCAAGTGGGAAATTTCCTACCTGCTGTCTTAAACACTGAAGCACCAGAGATTATTGGGCTGATGTGTTCAGGCATTCATCAGCTTCAGAAAAACACCAAAAAAAAAAAAGCGAAAATGAAAAGAAATCCCCAATGCCTCAAGAGCACTATATCAAACCAGAACTCTTGGGCTACTGACTGCCGGCACTGTCAGAAGCTGCTTGCTTCTGGGAAGACACCTGGAGGTTGAAGCCTTATGGTGATTTCGTATCCTCCCAGGGTGAGATCTGCTGAGCTTTACTGATTGCGAGATAAAGCAGTGCTTCAGAAAACTAAAACCAACAAACTTGTAATAACCATCACCAAAATCACCATTGGGAAAGTTCCATTTGTTAGAAGGTCTCATTGAGAAACATCAATCTCTGCCCCATGGAGCAGGACAGACACAATTAACAAAACCCAGAGTGACCCGTCCCCCACAAGCCGGGTCTTCGAGGACAAGTCCCCGAATTATATTGGAGGGGGAAAAAGAAAAAAACTAAAAAGAAAAAGTTGTATCACCTTTTCCTCCTATTAAAGTTTTAATCCTCTTTTTCCACTTTTATTTCTTTGTTTTTTTCCCCCCAATTCTCCCTTCCACTCTGCCACCTTAGCTGGGAGAGTTATTGGTACAAGAGTTTGGAGAGTCCTGCTCATTTATTGTGTTCAAGAGTACACACACCGGCTGCCGGGGCAGGTGGTGGTGGCTGTGTTCGCAGTGCTGCTCTTCCGCGGCATTAAAAAGCCCTTCCTCCTCGTCCCCATGGGGGTGGCTGCTGCAGCTGTCGCAGAAGTCCAGGGGCCCGTCCAGAGCATCATCAATGAGCCCGTTGAACTCCTTGAGGTCGTCGTCGTGATGGCCTCGGTTGCATACACAGACTTCGATGCCCGAGTCACCAGTGAAACGGCGCTGCCTGCCCGGCGTCTTGTCCTTCGTGTCGGGAATGGCACTGCCCTGCTCTAGGCTCTCAGAGCTGTAACCTTTCAGCAGTTCCTCCTTGCACTCCATATCCTTATCGGGACGGGCCATCTCCACTAGCTCCGCTCCCGTGCTGGTACTGCCGGGCTCAACGTTTTGCATTTTGGCAACTGGTCGCTCGACCAGCGTGGTGGAGGAGGGCTCGGGGTCCCCAAGGCCGGAGGACCCGGTGTTGTCAGTACTGCTGTTATTGCCGCTGGGTGCTGTTGAGCTGCTCTGTGCTGGCTGCAGGTTTCTTGGCGTGTCTGGGATTGTGCTACTGCTGCCTGCTGGGACACACTGCTGGTGTAAGGCACTATACGGTGGGGGGGGTGTCGGCGGTCTGTTCACCACTTCCTCATAAGGAGGTAGTAAATAATTTGGCAAAAACCCTAGAAGTGGGAGGCAAGGAGGAGAAGTTATTTCACAAACAGCTTATGTCAGGAAACAAGTCATCAGTACGGGTCGGTATGCCATTTGTCATCTACCAGCACCTTCCCACTGAAGAGCTCAATGGGCTTTACAAGGGGTGCCAAACCTGGCCCAAGTGAGACGTGTCATGTTTTAGAAGGGCACTGTTACAGGAGGACATGGACACAGCTGGGAAGAGCAGCCTGATTCCCTGGCTTTCAAGTCTATGCTTCAAGCTAGCAGGTGAAATTCCCCACGCCATTTTGTGCCTCAATACAGCCCCATAAACCACACCAAGGGATGGCCTGCACCAGCTGCAGGGAACAGCCTGGCAGATAACTCACCAGCCCTCTCCAACGTTGGCTTCTCAGCTGAGTTTAAATCTTTGCTCTCAAAAGAGGAATCTCACAAAGCTTTGTGCAAAAATGAAGTGACATGAGCAGTTACAAGGAACTTAAGATCCTAGCTTTTTGTTGTTGTTGTTTTGGGGCTGGATTTAGTTTTTCTGGTGCAGTCAGAATCAACTGGCAGTACTGGCAAGGAAATTTGATTTATTGCACTTACAGCTCCTTAAATTTATGAAAGATTTCAATTATTTCCTAAGATACAACAAAATAGTCTGTATAGACAGAATGGACTTAAATACTGGGAACATTTGAAGGTAGCAGTTTTCCATGTGCAACTGCATATTCCTGGGGCTGGGGAAGAAAAGGCTGCTGGGGATTGTTTCTGAGGTGGCTGCAGGGAGTTTAACAAGAAAAGCAAGTTTGTACTTGAAATTCAACAGTCTGTAACAGGAGACTCAGTTGTGGTACCTCCAGTCAAAAGGCTGAGACGTGCTGTTCTAGCAGAGTGAGCAGGGCACGAAGGAGAGCACAAGGCAACTGTACTTCCCCTGAGCTGTGGGCAATAGCTCCTTTGTGCAAAGTCCTAGGGCTGCTCAGTAGCAGTGTGGTCTGGGAACCACAGCACAGGGTGGGAGCCAGCACGATCCCTGCTGAGGCATTGCTTCCACCCAGCCTGTGTGACCAGATTTCATGAAGCCACTTTCCACATCTCAGTCCCACCAGCAGCAAGTGCAGGCTGGAAAGGAGGAGCATCCATAAAGTCTTGAACAGGGCATTTTAAGAACCTTCCCAGAAAAACAGCCAGGGAATCTCTGCACTCAAAAGAGCTGAATCATGGGCATGAAGGTGCTGTAGCTGGTGTGGTTCAGCTCCAGACTCAAGGGTCTCAAACACATCCAGCAGCTGCAATATGCCACCTCCTCTCTACAAGCTAAGGTTAGGCAGCAAAGCTGTCCACCATCTCTTGTGGAGCCCAGCCACTGCTTTCCACTTCCATCTAACACAGGAAACTTGCTGCTGCCCCACTTCCCATGATCTCCAGGAAAAACAGTGTAAGATACGTACGGAAATAGAACGGCAGGGCTGAATAGTTATGGGCTTCTCGGTAAGCGATCAGGTTGATCTCGTGTTGCCGCTGCTGGGCCTGGAGACGATGCTTGGTGCGTCGGTGATGGCAAACACAACAACAGCTGAGGATGATGATGATAGTCCACACCAGCCAAAACCCTGCAGCAGGGGAGAGCAAGTGTTAGCTAGAGCGTGCGAACCACATCAGAATCCAGGAAACCCCATGAAGGTGATGGAGCAAATAATCCAAAAGCCCGGATCTGAACTCTGCACTGGTCTAAAAGCAGAAATACATGTTGCACTGGGAGGCTTTGACACAGACCTGGCTGCATGAGTGACTGCTATTCTGGCAGCCTTGATGGAATCGGGTAGCTCTGTGCACACTTTGGTACAACATGGAGTATGTTCAATAGGTAAAACTCTGGAGGATAACAAAATATGGAGACAGGGCTAAGCTCTCCCCCTGGCCATCGTTCCCACCCCTTGGATGTAATTTCTTCTGGCAAAAAATATGAGCAGAGCTGTGAAAAGCATTGAACTTGTCTCTCACAGCCACTTTGGTTTGAAAATAACAATCAAGACACAAAAGACACTCTGCAGATTGACCACAGAAGAAGAGAAAAACCCGAAGCGCTATGTTTTGCTTTTGTTTGCACTGCTCTTTAGTTTCCAGCCCAAATCCTTCATTGTTATGTTTAACAAAAACATACTCTTTTTACATAAATGTCTCAAAATATTTTTAAAACTTATTTTTGTATTCAATGTCTTAAATTATCCAGAATTAAATTAAACCAGCCCCCCACTCTGAACCCTCAAGAAATGTAACTTCTGCCGTGTTTGTGGTCACAGCTGGTTTCTGTGCACTTTCATACAGTACACAGACTGTTCCTTAAAAGGGAATTTTAAAAGAGCACTTCCCAAATTTCCTCCACTCCCTCCAACACGTGGAGTAACTCTCCCTTTCCACAAATTCCCCTTCACGCTTGCGTGCACTAGAAAAATGTTTCGGAGGCACACTTCAAAGAGCTACAACATTCACTCCAGATTAGGCTTTTGTCTCCTGCAACTACAGCTCACAGCTCTACCTGCCTCAGAGCTGTCTGTCATCTCTACCTTTTTTAAGCTCAGTTTTTGCCACTCAGGATTTCAGAACAGCTCCCCCTTTAGAAACAGGTAAGGCCAGGCAACCACGCCTCAGCAGAGATCACAACACTGGCCTTTTTTCGGTAAGACATCTGCCGCTCTTTGTTATTCCCAAGCAGGCGAAATGAAGACTCCTAGTGCTACAGCCCCCTTCCAGCACGGCCATTCTGCCCTGGGAGACCAAACGGCTTTTTTCTCCCCAGTGAAAACCTCTAGTCCCACCTTTACAATACCTTGATGTTTTCAGCATCCCCTGATGAGTTAGTGATGTTTTCTCAGCTAAGAGCTGGGTGGGGAAAGGTGAACAGTTTAAGAATTTGAAGAATGAGAGGAGTATTACTCTAGCTCAGGACAATGTGCAGTCAAACCCATACCACCCATCTCAGAGCCCCACACTGGCCTGTTTGTAGGTGAACTGGATATGTTGTATCATGCCTCTGAGCATTCTGTGCAGGGACTTTCACCTCCCTGTGTCGAAACCCAAAAATTCTTCATGTATTTTGGCACAGCAAACTGAAATCTCTCTTGCATTGCGCAACTGATTTCCCTAATGGACTGGATTTCGCCTTATACCCAAACTTATCAAAACCTGCTATCAAACAAAGGTGTTACATGCTCTATGTTTTTTGCTTGGCTGGAAATGAAGATTCCCAAGCAGTTCTTCTAGCCAGCCCGCTCAGCTGTACCACAAAGGGCAGAGAGAAGACTGTGATCTTCGCTTCAGAGAAGCAAAGGACGAAATGTTCGAGATGCTCTCTGCAATTCCTTCAAACTGAGCTGAGAAAGTGTCCACTGCCCTCCAAACACCCTCCTGCTTCTAAAAAAGCCTTTCTATATAAACTAAAAGGATTGGTCCAGTTCACCCTCCCCTCTAAAGAGAGCCATCTGCAACCATCCCTGTAGTCCTTGGCTCTTGCTAGCTGAGGAAGCATGCAACACACACATCAAAACCAGCTCATTTGCACAGCATGCCACCATGCACTGAATCAGGCCTGCAGTTCATCTTCTAACTATTCCTTTCCGAAGAGCAGTCCGTGATCATGTGTTCAAAAACAATGGAAAATTACACCCAGCTATCCAGGGATTTTAGCTGCAGTTATGGAAACAAATGTTTTTTTAACACATTTGATCATGTCCTTTCCCAAGGACTCTAAGTGCAATGGTAGCAAGCAGCACTCTGCTAGTTAAGATGTCCTGGAGAACTGCCACTGTTAAGCAATGTCAGCTGTAGCAGCCTGCAGGGAATAACTGCTCCCACCCAAGCCTGCATCCAGGAGATTTAAAAAGTATTTCTTTAGGAAACTTCTCTACCCTTTCCAAAGAAATCCCGAAGTGCTTTGCAGACAAACTGATGCACAAGCTCAGAGTAGGGGTCAGAGTAAGCTCAGCCATTGCCGGGAAGATGTGCGGCAACGCTGTAAACAACAGGCAGTAACAACATACAACAGTTTAGGATAATAAATTAATGTTGGATCCTACTGAAACCACAGGGGGCATTTTAAGTAAACAGACCATAATTTACTGGACTGCAATCTGACCACGGTGCCAGGAACAACACCTCCATTCTCGTGTAAAGGGTCTATGCATGCTTGCAACCACAAGTGGATGAGATCTGTTGCTTTTCACAGGAATTTCCAGACAAAGAACCCACTAATACCATGTTACTGCCTCGTTTCATTAACCGCTGACACTTCCTAGAGCTTCTAGGAATTACTCAACCTCTGACTCAGCACAAGGCCAAGGACTTGCCTCGATGATCACAGGAGGTCACCACAACCATTTGCTGGCCTGGCATCCTCTGTAGTGGCTTTGCCCTCACCTTGTCACACAACAGCACATCTGCACCATAGGGCTGACAGCCCCCCTCAGGGCACAGGAAGCAATAGGACGGGACATCCATAGGTGCTGAGGCACACATGGGCTCCTTGGCTGTCGCTTGAGCAGGGGAGCCAGTGCTGAGAGAAGGATGGGCTGCAGCTCTGGCTGCAAGCCCAGCAGGGTGCTGGGAGTACAGAGCCTCCATGGAAGGCTCTACAACATGCCCTAGCCAGAAGTTTGGGCATAGCTGCAATTTTGGCTACAGAACAGAAAAAAAACATAAGAGCCCAGCAAGTACATAGTACATTAATTTCCTTGGAATAAAGCAAGGTGTACAAGGTCAACTGCAATTGTAAATGTTATGTCTACAAGTATGGAGCAAACAGTGAAGTGGTCCAGGGCTGAGCTGTGCCTTTGTGCACCTGGCGATGCTTGGCTTCAAACCAGCAGCAATGAGGTAAACTGAGAAGACCAGTGGCCCATGTGACCAGTGGATCATTTGGCAGGAGGGGAATTCAAATTCACCCGAAGACAATGCTCCACAAGTGGGAAACGTAGAGTCTGAGCACAGCAGCGGTGCACACTAACACCTTATTTATGACAAAAGCAGGTACCAGCTCTGCTTCATGCTGAAAATGGGCAAGATGCACAAAGGCAACAGAAGTGTGGCATCAAAAGGCCTCTAAAAGCCAAGTAAAACCGGGCTTTAGTTGTCTTCATTGTCCCCAAAAGCCTTCCCCAGGCTCTTCAACACCTCTCCTTCCCAAATGGACATGAGCTAGTTTTCAGCTGCATTGTACTGAGCTATTGTTGCAGTTAACAGAAGAGGAGAAAAGGTTGGGAAACACTGGGCATCCTGACTCAAGTTTGCCATTAAATGTCTGATTTGAGAGAATTTCCCACTGCCGACCTGGCAGCGACTGCTGGGAACAAAAGCTTGTGGCAACCTGAGGGCAACATGCCAGGCAGAAAACAAACAGGGTCTTTGGAAAAACAACCACTGATGGACAGAATTGACAGAAGTGATGTGCCAGTTAGAAGCTAAATATACAGCAGTGGATCATTTGACCTGAAGGCAATTTCAGGCTTGCTCTTGGTTTACAGAAGAGTCAGAAGTTGAAACACTCTCCAGTCAAAAAAAGGCTAAGTCCTGAGAAATACTGCTATGATTCCTGTCAAATTCACTGGTGATGCCAATGGGTGGATAATGATGCAACCAAAGAGTGAATCAGTCACAGCTGAGAGGCTGAGTTTTGCCAACAGATTTCCCTGCCAGAGCATCAAAACCTCTCATTAACAAAAAAAAATAAAAAAGCGCCAACCTCTTACCCAGCATCAGACAGGCTCAGCGCTGTAAGTTCTACATGAGCACCAAGCTCAGAGAGTCAGAACAGGTGATGCAGAAAGGCCCAGGAGCAGAATTAGCTCCCATGAAAGCTGCTCTTGTGAGCAGAGGAAATACTGAAGAAAGAGATGGCTGCTACATGTACAGTGTCCCTGGGGAACGGGAGCCCCGTCACATGGTCACGCACCAGGGATGTTATCTACCAGCTGTGAAAGAACATGCCAGGCTTAAAGCTTCAAGAAAAACCTTTCTGGGACACTGATCATAGTTTTGCTTAAACTTAAGAATAATTAACAATAAAATAATTTAAAGATAAAAAACCCAGAGCATTCTCTCCTCATGAAAAAGGGAGGAAAGGGGGAGCAATGTTCAGTCCGATGCTGTACTGTATATGCTGTCTGGGACGTTGCCATCAGCATTCCCGTTGAGGGAAGCTCCTTTTATGCTCTGCAAAATGGAAAATGTTTTCTGGAGCGTTCCAAGGGTAGGAACAGAGAAATCTGCCCTCAAGTTTATGGTAAACTTGGGCAAATGCCATCACTCTGCTGGCAGGAGGTCCCCTAAAAGCAAGCCAAAACATACTGCAAAGTGTTTTTGTGTCTGCCTGACAAGCATCTGGGTAATAGCTTTGGTTCCATGAGAGCTGGTTCTGAACAGAAGGAGAAGTAGGACAAATTTCATTGACTAAAAAGTGATGTCCCACGTGGTGGCCTCACAGTCAGCCATGGCTGGAAAAAAAAAAAGGTCTTTCATAAGTGCCAATGCTATCATCAAAGACAGGAGAGAGATTTAATTGGTACACAACCTGGGTGCACTTAATAGCGTCTTGGCACTGAGACCGCATTGTTTGCTGTCACTTCAGACATGAGCCTGCAATTGGCTACGCTGCTGCTCAAGAATGTCAGATGAAAGATCCAGGCCACAGGCCTATGAACATTTTAAGGAGGAAAAAAGAGGCTGCTGAATGACATGGTCCTCTCCTGCCCATCTCTTCCATATCTCCTGCTGCCTCCTCCACCCCTTCTTGCACCAGCACCAAGTTGTGCACAACTTTAGTTTGAACTGGTTTGAGGGAACCAGAGCAGGTTGAAACTCATCTGCTAAACATAACAGAAGTGAGACAAAGACTTTCAGTGACAGTTTTATGTCAGTTTAAATCTGTGGAACTGCAGCCCCAGCCTGACCACACTGAAGGAAAAAATTACTGATTATTTGTAGAGTACAATGGCAAAAGAAAAAAGCTGAAGACAACATCTCCAACTCCTGATTGCCTGCTCCCCGACTGGTAACTCAGACAAAAGGAGATGGATGTTTAACTGCAGCTGGTTTCTAGTTTTCAGAATAGTGTCCAAGTATACACAGTACACCCACTGCCATGAGATAAGATGGAGAAAGGCAGGTTTCAGAATAATCCTTTGCTTATCTCACAATGAGAATCAACGTGAGGCAATAAATCTGCAGACACTATTTTTATGCCTCCCTCCTGGGAAGGCAGCCTTTGAAGAGCAATTGCTCCTGTGCTCCAGAAGACACATTTGTAAGACCAGTCAATCCCAGATGACTTGCCCTTCCCAAGACATCAGTGTTGGTAAAATGCATGTTGAACAGCATGGCCTAACACAGATCTGACCTGAACATCCATCTGAGACCATGTCCAAACCATCTGGGAGTAAGATCTGGAGAAGAGTCTGCACCAACAGATCTGGATATGTGGTGAAGAGCTGGGTTGGAGGTACAGAAGGTAGAACCACACCAGCAAGGTCTCCTGCCTTTCCTTGCTGTTTAACACGGAGCAGGTGGAAGCAGGCCACACTGGGCAGAAGTCAGTATCTGCACAGACTATGCAAGACAGCTTGCCTTCTCCTTTGGATTTATGAATCCTATGGAGCCACACCAAAACAAGTTTAAGATTATTTTGCAGTCTGGATTAGGCTACTAAAAGTACAAGGAAACCAGGAAATAACTCCCTTTGTGACTCTATTTATCATGAGTTCCTGCAGGATCGTGACATCCATTTTGTCCGCCCTATACTTTCACAGCTAGGCTTTGACATAGGAGGGTTATCGCTGAAGCACCAGCTGAGGAGTAACAGCAGCCAAAGGTGAAGTTTGATACATCTAGGAAAGAGAAAGCAAGTACAATCATGTAGGAGGCTGGGTGAAAGGCAAGGAATACGGCAAATCCCCCTCTGAAAAAAGATGTCATTTTACTGAAGGATAAGGTAACATGGGGTGAGGAAGAAAACATGGGACTAATGTGTTGTCTGACTGAGGGGTGTGGAGACTGCAGCAAAGTCTTAGAAATGAATTCCTGTTATAAAGCTGACCTGGAACATGTATGTGAAACAGCAGTTGCTTTACTTTTAGCAACTAACCGGATCCTTGCCAAAATTTTCTGGCAGCATGCTTTTTGGGGAAAAGAGCTGCCTAGAGATTCCAAGGGGAAGCGTGCAGAGATGAGCAAAACATCAACTGTGCTGCTGCAAACAGAACATTTGTTCCTGTGCAAGCCTTCCAGGAGGGCCCAAGCAGTCAAGATTTTTTTTTTTTTTTCTTTCAGAAACAGAGAGGCTCAGTATCAGTGCTAGAGCAGCCAAAATGAAGCAAAATAGGCACATCCAACATCTGAATACTCACTCATCACCAACGCTGCTTTGTTGTACAGTACCTAGATGACTCAAGATCAGCTAAGCCCTCTAACTTTGAAATCCTACAACTGAGATCTTCTGCATGCTGTGACCAGCTGTCCAGTTCTACACTCCATGTTTCCTGAAGCACAGTGTAATATTCTCTCAATCACACCACAAAAAATTGTTCCTACAGCTTTTTGCTCTGTTCAGAGCCTCTGGAATCATCTGATTTGATGCTGGTCCTCAACAGGCAAGGAGAGACACAAGGATGGATATCAGGAGATCTAGATTTGGTTTTTAGTCCACATTATACTCTTAAACTTGGGGAAATCCAGAATGTCTTGAGCCTTAATTCTTAACCTGTGTAACACAGGAGCTGCATTCCACGATTACCTTCTCTCTTGTATTTTGAAAAGTGGTATTTTGGAACATTTAAGCATAAGACACCTGTCAGGCTGGACAAAGGCCAACACTGGAAAACTCCAGAAAATCACAGTTACATCATAACAGACCTGAATAAGAACTGTTAGTAAGCAAAATCCAGTGGCTGCTGCCACTCTCCCAAGACCACAATTTCCCCCTTCGGGACCATGAGCTCTCTGGGGAACCCAAAGAGATTGTTTGGCTAAAATGCTGAACCAGCTCAACCACCATCCAAACAATCACCTTTCCCCACATGAGGAAACGTAACAGTATAGCCCCTTCTTCCCTTTTACTTTTTACAATTTTATTCCAATAAAATTAAAAGACATAGTGCTCCCATGTTACCAGCTACAAAGCTTGAACTAAGAACTAATTAGACCTTTATATAGCTATTAGGCTTAGATATATATAGATAGATAGATATATGTATATGTATAAATCTGGATATAGTTTTATTATTTGGCAACATGGCACTTTTTTTTTAATAAGAGATGGGCGGGGAATCTGAACCAGGCTGTTATCTAATTTTAAACACAGGCTGTCCACCTGCTTGGCATATCATGTTCTCCATTCCTCCACTCCACCCCTTAACAAAATAATACCTTGATTTTGCATCCTATTCCACTGCCCTCAAGGACTGGTTTATAATTACTGCAGTCTTACTTGCTGCCTAGAAATGTTGAGATCAGCCATTTTTTAAGACAAACTTCCCTCAAATTCTTAAATAGTGAAAAAGATCACTTTTACAGGAACAACTCCTGGTGGCCACAAGACAGGATCACATTTCAGAAGACATGTCCAGCAAAGACAGACTAGTTTTCTTTTCTATTTCAAATGCCATCCTCCTCTGCTGCTTCTCCCCACAAAGCTGTGGTGGTAAATAAATCCAGGATTTAATTCTACAGACTGCCAAGAAGGTCAGTTTTCAGGGACACAAAAGCACTGGTGGTCTGAGAAGGTCAAGAGGAGCATAAACCTCTCAAAAGCTACTTCAGTACAATGTGTACACTGGTTAAAATCAAAACTCAGAACAACCACGAAGCCATACTTAAAAGGTGCTGCTAAGTTAACTGTTCATTAACCAAAAGTTATTATTAACTTTTAAAAAGCTAATCTATTCCCAAGCATGTAAAGCTGTTGCTTTCCACACCATCAATTCACTGCTTGTATTGAGACTATTTACATATACTATCACTGCTATTCACCTTGAAGGTCTTAAGAGTGCCCAACGTACCTACCAAAGACACTCAACAATTCCTGAAGTAGCAGGTAAGTTCTGCAGCTGTGGTCACAAGCTCTAGAATATGAGTTTTCATTTAAAGGACAAGCTCCCTACTGTGTCTGTTCCCCTCCCATCCCAGAAACTTTTTTCTAACACTCATAATGGCAAAGCAAGCTTTGGAAACATTAACCAATTTTAAATCAATGTTGGATGTTTGCCTGAATTTGCAGAAAGCCTAGAAGAATAGGTCTCATGTTTGCATTATTCCCCTCATTTCACTGGGGTATATGGTGGTCTCCACAATGCAGAGGGAATGTGAATCTCAATGCAGAAACTCTCCCGAAGAACCATCCAGCAGCATGTGCCACTAATATGTTTACTCCATGATCTCAGCGTGACCTGTGTGCTTGCCATAGAAAGAAGCCTGAAATATCCTGCTTCCCTCTAACAAAATCTGGTTTTATCTTCCAAGAACTTTTATAATGCAGCCAGGCACTGCCAAGTATCAAAGTCTGTGCCACACTGAGAGCGCAAAGACAGTTCAAGTAAAATCATTCCATTAAAATGGCAGGGGGCTATTGTTTGGACTGTATTGTTTGTATGCAATTCAATTCAGCCTCTCTTTCAAGATGTCCACGGGACAAGAGTGGTGACCATGCAACAAGCTCCAGCATGCAGCTGTACTCCATGCTGTTGCTCAGTTTAGATTCTGCTTGCCAGAGTCTGTAAGCCCTTGCACACATGCATCTTCCTCTGCACTCCCACCCACACAAATCCAAAACTGTATCTGACCTTCCTCACTCTGCTTTGTCCATGCATCCTCACGTAATCCGAACAAATTCCAGCCATCTGTCCTGCCTGTGCTACTGACTGAACAGGGCAGTCCACGCTAGCTGTGTATTCATGCCTGCTTCTCAGCGTGCTACAGTCCTTGGAGCTGCTCCCCAAGTCCTGAGTTGTTTCTTGAACTGTTTGGAGACTTCTGAAAATAAAGCTGCTGTAAAAGGTTTCCAGTATATTCAAATCTTGCCACTAGCATTGGCACAGCCAGCCACTACAGCCTGGCACACAGCGTGTCCTGAAGGAATCGGAGTCCTGTTCAGTTTACAGCTACATCCTCCATGCTTCACTGGTCAATTTGAAAAGGAAAAGAGTGTTTTTAGACTAAAGATGAAGTGTCAGTGATTCCTGTCCTTGGATCCAGGTTAAGTGATAGTCTTTGTATGTGTAATACATTTCCACACACACGCTACTTTGAGAAAGTAAAACCAGGGGCACAGCAGAGGGATTATGTAGACAGTACAGCTGCATAAAAGCTACAAGATACCATTAGGCATGGTAAGGAAGTATCTCCAGTCTCTAACATGGGGGTACAACATACAGAATTCCACCTTTCCAAATTCTGGGAGCACAAATGGCTTCTTAGCCTAGGCTCCTGGCAGTACAACAGCATGTCAACGTCAATGTTCAACCTTTTACGCTCCTCCTCAAGAAAGGAGGACACTAGACTGGTACAGCTCTAAAACTTTGCTTTTAAAATTCAGCATTTCTTGTTTTCCTATGCTTTCAACTTCCCATTTTTCATATATCTTTACCAGAGTTTTGCTGACCTGCCTGCTGCCATCTAAAGGGACTTAGCAGGTACAGTCACTCAATCACTCACTAGAAACGGGTAGTTTTAAATCCCAGATTTGGGGAAAAAGGAAGTAAGAAGCGTTGCAACGGACAATCTATGTTCCCCATAGCCCACAGTATTCAGCCACTGACAGCCCACGAGATTTGCCCAAGACCCCCACCACCCAAGGAGCCATGCTCCAAACACAGTGCGTCCTGAAAAGAATAAATGTCCTGCCTCGCTTCCTTGAAAGGACTGCTTTAAAAAGGTAGACCAGACTTAAACTGTCATTCTTGCAAAGAACTGAAACAATAAGCTGAAAGATACCAAATTAATTCTCTGTTTGAGTATGCTGAACTCTAGTGTTGTGCATATTGGCATTTCTCCTTTAAGTGTGGTTCTCTTACGTACTCACAATGTTGAGTCCCTCAGTATTGCCCAAATCAGAGAGAAGACCAAACAACAAATCTCTACTCACAAACGTGTCAGGATTCCTCAAAAAGCACGTAGTGCCCACTGTAACAACCCTCTTTTCCTTGCCATATCAGGTCAACTCCAATTTGCATTGAGTGAAATGCAATGGCAGTGCAGAACAAGGGCTGAATACAAAACCCCACAACTCAGACCTGGAGTATGGTATGAGAGCCATGCAGATTAGGAAGGGAAGCCATACAAAACAGAAGGACTTACACCAGAGTTCATAGTAGTAGTTGCAACACTGGGATTGTCCACAACAGTGGCCCGTTTCACATATGTAACTTTGATTGTTGACACCCATGCAGGTTTCCTTGTCCTAAAATTAAACAGACACACTTTTAAGATGCTTTGTCAGTATCTTCTGTACATGTAATCTTTTACTCAATGATCTGCAAGCATTTGAAAAGTCACAAGTTATGGTCTTGGGAAACTCTAAAATTCGTAAAAGAGGTTAAAATACAGCTAAGGAACACCAAAAAACACAAAAGACTGTTCAGAAGAAAACCCCGTATCTCCAAACTCAGTGAGTTACATTGCTTAGCATCCAGTCAGCACTGCTTTCTCATCATCCCTTTCCTTTTCCATTAGAAGTTACCGTATTTTGGGAGTCAGGCACTCTCTTAAAGAAGAGGTGTGATTTGTTTCACATTTTACACAATATCGCTGCATTACTGGGGCTGAATGCCAAGTGGAGGAAATATATTCATAAACAGAACATTATAACTTGAGAAAAGACTGCTTGGATTCATTTAGATCTAAATGATAATTATAGTATGTTCCTGCGAGATTCCAATCTAAAATGATTCCTTCATAATTAGCCATGTGCTTTATATAAGACCAGCATTCCTGTAAAACTTCTTCCTGGAATAGCGAAGTAGTCCAAGAGCAGAGCCAAATCAACTGCACTCTATCACCCAGCAGGTCCTCAGGACACTTAAGATGGAAAAGGACTATGGTGGGAGGTCTCAGTCCCCCACGTGCTATACCACTTCAAAAAATTCCTGTTCTCCTGATAGTCTGAAAATACAGGTGGGAAAAAGTACAAAACACAGGAAAACGGAAGCATTTTACAGGTTGAGGTTTGTACATCCCCTAATAGGCTTTTGGGGCAACATGGAAGTTAGGAAACGCTACATGGTTTCTTAAGAAACAAAATCTTAATAAAAACCATTGATGTTGCAAACAAACGTGTAACAAAGTCTAAAATTTTGGCTTTCACTTAGAATTTATTACAAGGTAATGGAACTTCAGAGATGTTTATACTGAAAGATGTGTTGAAATAATTCATTTTATAAGCACCACCTTGCAAAAGCCACCCAAACAAAAGCCCAGCAAAATCCAACCAGCTACAAAGAGCAGCAAACCCAACCAGCAGGCTACAGGAATGTACATCAGGGGATCCCAACACTTGCTGAACTGCACTGTTCCTCCATCTTATGCGAGTGCACCACGGCCACACTTCTCACAAGCCTCTACAGAGTCACCATATCTGCAGAACACGAAGTTCATTTTACATGATGGACCACCTCACTGAACAAGCAGCCCCAATACGGTAGAGTCCTGCACTAAGTTCTTAAGGAGTCTCAGTCTACCTGGGGATACGGGGGAGCACCAGCACTCCCCCACCATGCAGCACCACAGTTAGAGCTGCATCTCCCCAACACCGTGACCACACCTGAGCACCCAAATTACAGTGGCAATGTAACTTCTAAAAGAAGAACAACATCCTACCACCTAAGGTTCAACATAAAAGATTCCACGCTGCATTCTTCTCCATAGAAGTCACAAGAACTTTTGAAAGGGCTTTTGATCGTGTGAGGGCATAGTTCAACAAACAAGTCAGCATATGATGCACAGCATCCCCTCCTTCCACAGGCATCACGATTTCCTCAAAAGGCTCTAAAAAGCACCAATGGGGCATCTCCTTAAAACTCATCTGCAGAGGCAAGAAGCTGGAGGGGCTCCTGTCTCCTTTTTCCAGGAAGAGAACATGTTGTTGGACACACCAGTCCAACTGCTTTCCTACAGGTAGCTAAAGCAAACATATTCTTGAGATGCTGCATGCCACCAGGAGACACAAAATTTTCCTATAGGGTCAGGAGTGTTTCCATCTCTGATTGCAGCAGCTGGTAGCAACTTTAGGAGACACTGTTGAGCTAGCAACAGCATTTTCTGCTTCAGGCACACCATTCATTCAGAAAATAGTAATTTTAGTCAGTAAACTGGAAACAGAACACATTCATTCTCTTATCTGTTCTTATTAGTTTATTTACACTTATCCTACTTTTTGTTGGCCTTGTAGAGTTAATGTAACTGACTAACAGCAGAAATTTTGGCTCTCGAATGAACAGAATTGAGAAATTAAGATCCCATTGCAAAATTGCAATCCTGTGGATGATAATGCACAAGCCAGAAAGTGACTGGCTGAGGTCTGCAGTTGTGACACATGAAGATCAATGTGACCTGTTGAACCAGCAAACGAATTATGTGGACCTGGTGAAAGAACAGAGTCCCACAGTGCCATTTCAGGAACTCCTCCCCATCACAACACTGACCTGTCCTTGACCACTTGTGTTTACTCCCCCCAAATTTCTTCCATTCAGTGTTGTCTGCTTCAAAGAGCAGCAATAAGAACACACTGGTGTCTTCTGGCAGCAGCAACCTGTAATGGCTTCAACATCATTGTATTTTTCCCCACTTAAGAACTTGCGGCAGTCCTGTTTTCAGAGACTTGCATCACATTATCCTTTCATCTGAACTTCCTGACTCTCCCTTGCCAACCTTATTATATTTGAAATGACCTTTCCACAATGCTGTCTGCTTATGTGCAGGGTTACCCAACTGGCAAACAGGTCTATGAGGGGATGGGTTAAGCAGAAGATCCTCAGCGGCCACATTGGAATTCTGCAAGTTGTTCCTGCCTGCTTATGGAGATCAAGTCTCAAGCAACACCCTATCTTCCCATTTAGAGTTCAAATCTTACTGCCCGGAGCTTCTTTACTCACTGACCAAGTAAAATAATCTTCCTTGCTACTGCATAAGCACTTGTACCTTTGAGTATTCTCACAGTTGGCTTTCAGCTCCCACAGTTCAGAAAGTCCAGAGTTTTAAAGTCCTTGCAGTATTGGCCACCAGCCATGTTCCTCAAAGTCCAAGGAGCTCCTCTCAGAGCCTTTCTGCAGCCCTCTGCCAGCCCAGCCACCAATGGGTTTCTAGGGACATGGAACAGTCAGACTCAGTGTCATGTGTCAGACCCAGAACTGTCACCCTTGTTTCCAAACAGGTTCACAGAATCAAGGCATAATTCAGTCTGGAAAGGATCCCAGCGGGTCACATGGCCCAACCCCTGCTCAGAGCACGGCTACCTCCAATACCAGGTTACTCAACCAGGCACAGCAAAACAGATAAATGTAAAGGCAACAAATCTTCAGAAAAAGTCTACTAGGCAAAGATTCCAGCACAAGAGCAGCATTGTTCTGGGACATGTTACAGGTGTCTCCTTTGGACTGTTTCAGTCGCCTTTCCTCTATCCACTTTAGGCAAGACTCATTTCTGCAAAACGCTGAGCCACTGCACAGTTTCTTGCACTGTTCTGCAAGCCAAGGAAGAGGTTATACACTGTCATCAGTACAGGCCATGACAGAGACTGTGACATATTTTGTTAGGAAACCTCTGTCTACCACCAAGAACTTCAATCACGCTTCAATTTCTAATTAAGTCCCAGCCTGCACTTCCCATAAAATCAATGTCATACTATTTCTACTTACTTCTTCCATTCCTTCTTGAGTTATATGCTGCCAAACTGTAACTACTGAAGACATATCAGCAATATAGTTATCCACAGTCTACATGCCTCCTGGAAACAACATCACAAGTGCTTGCGCTATGCAAGCACACTATTTCCTTCTTCATGCCAACGGGCATGGACAAGGCACAGGACTGAAAGGGGTAAGAAAAGTGTATATGGGGGAATTTCATAGAAGCAAAGTTGAAGCACACATATTTTACCTCCCTCCCTTTGTTTCCAGTTTCCATTGCAAATAGCAGTTGTAATGATAATTTAAAATAATTGTTAGCAGCATGGAGTTTTTATTGAACCACTAAAGAGGTTTTTTAGGGTGCCTTATGAAAGCAAGGGAAGGTGAGGGTATATTTCCGAAAGCACTTTCTTCCCCAATAACTAGTGGCTATCACAGTCCAGCATAGGTGTCTCTGACGAAGAACGGTCTTGTTTTCTTGTTGTCTAGTCAAGCACATCCCTCCCCACCAGCCTTTGTTCAGCCAAGTGCGGATACCTCCAGACAGGCTTACTAAGCAGAACCTACATGGGTCTGCTCTCAAAGTGTGTTCAACTCCATTAGAGCAGAATATTCCTGTTTCACAACTCGGAAGCCTGAACATGCCATCCTTATCTCCCACCTGCAAACCCTAGGAGACTTCCAGCTAATTTCAATGGATTGGCTTTGTCCTGTAAAGAAGCACGTACTCTCAGCTGCATGTGCATCACTGCCTCCTTGGCATCATCCTAAGAGCTGATGCAGATCTGAGAATCTAGAATCGCTGGTTCCCTGATACACACACCAAAGCCAGGTGCTTTCAGGAGAAGGCTCCGCAGTTCTGGAGTCTGTGTCCTCTCCCCATCCAGCCCAACAGAGGCCATTTGTTAAATCTGACACAGGCTCTTTCTCATGAACCTGGTTATGTTAGGAAGACATCATCTCGGTGCATTTGAAGAGACTCTTTATATCTCTCATGCGGCATTTTGGATTAGTTTTGACTTGTCATAAACTTTATAAAGCAATTCTGAA
>JAVSBS010005988.1:20036-36828 GCA_033124195.1 Coracias cyanogaster
CAAAAATAAGATTTTTTTTTTTTTTTTTAACTTAATTTCTTGTTCATATTGGGCATTTGTGAGAAACTCACTACCATGCTGGCAACTCCGCCAGTAGCACTCTTCCACTGTCAAGTTCTTTTACAAATAAACCTTATAATACTCAGCAGTGGTAGGTATAAGAGACTCAAGGCAGCGCCACAAGTTGTCACATCTGAAGCTACAGCAAACATTAATGGCAGTGCCAGGGAAAAAAGCCAATTATTTTCTCCACCTTTCAGTTTAGTATTGGACCTTTGCTGGAGGTCTACGTGACAAATTAAAGGTCAAAATCTGGGGCACGATCAAGACAGGAGGCTTTCACAGAGGTCTGTAGGCAGTCCCTCTCTGCAAGAAAAAATGGAATCAGACCTCCATATCCTACTTTTGTAAAGGTTTTCAGCTCTAAATGGTTGGCTTTAATACCTGTAAATCTGTTAGGATTTATTGCATCTGAAACCAATGTAGGAAAAGGAAGGAAATGAGGACTGATTGACAGTGGAGTACTATCCCAATAGAAAGATCAAGGCACTTCACACTTCTACTCTCAAAAGTCAGCAGTTAACCTGGGAACACTGTTGCTATGTCAAAAAGGAGAGAGATGAAATGAGCAAATTCCAGACCAGTGTGCCTGTTTTCCAAGCTGAAGATTAATACGTGCAACTGCAGCGACAAATACCACAGCCCACGCTCAAAAGTACACAGTTGGCAGTGAACCACCTACAAAAGATGACTCCTCAGCTGGCATTAACTAGGTAACCAAAACCAGTAGCGGCTGATATCAGAGATCTAATAACCATTTTGCTCTGTCTCCTCTTTCTGCAGAAATCTGGCCTCCATTACACTAAAAATGAGCATCTTGCATTTATATGGCCTCTACATGTCATTTAACCTAACCTTGGTAATAAGCAGACACTCTGGAAAACACTCAGAAATGTGACTTGCACTCACTAACAGCCGGTTATATACCATTCTGGTTTTTTAGACCTCTCTAATGCTGTATGTACCTTCAGTACAGCATTTGTCAGGGCACTACATAGTAAATTACTATTTAAACTGGAAGAGATGGGGATTAATACCGGAATGACAGGGGTAAGGAACTGCGTAACAGGCTTACGAGCAGCGCCCAGCAGCAGGCTGAAGGGAGATTGCCAAACTGGCATTTGCTGGAGGGCAAGATGCTACTGGTTTTAACAAGACTCAGGTTCAACCTGTGACTGCTCCAGACCTTCTGGTTTCACGGCTCTTACAAGGGACTTTGGTAATAAGCATCTATTCAACAATGAAAAAAAAAAATCTTGACCTACTTATTTCACTAATCTCATTAGTCGCAGACAGCAGTCCCCTGCTTTCAGTACCTAGCTGCACATGCAGCAAGGGAGGATGGATTTAAGCAAGTGATAAAGTGTATTAAAAATATGTATTCTGACTAACTTTCAATCAGTATTTGAACCATATTTTAAGCACCCAGAGTAACAGAATGGAAGTGGCTGTCAGTATCTTAAATACATTGCAAACAAAAACCAGGAAAAAACTGTATTTGATACCTACTACTTAGGAGTTACCACTTGGGTTTCACTCAAACTCACATATCAGACTATCACTAGTGCTGGTTAGCCAAGCTCATCAGCAAGAGCTCATGAGAATGCAAACACAAAGCTACCAAAGAAGATGAGCATCTCTGTCAGACAGGAGACTCAAGTGATAGTAAGTTAAAATTACTACTGAAAACATTAGGCTGGAATGCCAAATTTTGTCATGGGGTTTACTACAACTCCTAGTTTGTCAGTTGCCCCCCAGTTCCTAATAAAAATTCATCTTAAATTAAAAAAACAAAAAAAAAACCAAAACAACAAACAACAGGAAACCCACTAGATCCCTTCAGAGAAGGACAGTAGATGGGATTGCATCAAGGACAGGCAGAGACATGGAGGAACCCTGGATCACCAGGGGAGCTCAAGACTGATGTCCACCCAGCTGTCTTCATAAACACTACACTTGTTAGTCCTCTGAAACACGAAAGCACAAATCCACTGTCCAAGCAAGTGGCATGCATTTGGTGGGTTCAATTTAAAAAAAGCATGTAAGATTGGTAAAGACAAAACCAGTTTTGACTGCTGAGAGTTACTGGAACCTTGAGTACCAGCTCCTGCCAGGACAACAGGGGATAAATTCCTGTAAGCCTTCCTTACGACAGACAACTGAGGCCAGGAAATAAATCAAGTCTGGATATTTCTTCATAAGACACCAACCACAAATTTTATCTTGCTGAATGTGGAAAAAAAAAAAAAGTGTTAAGTGCAAACATCCAGATACTTAAAGCATAATAAGCGGGGAAGGAATGATGCCTCTGAGCCTGTCCTAAGCACTATAAAGATCTCCAAAGTGGGAATTCTAATCCACAACATTTATTGCTTTGCTAATGCCAGCATCAAGAGAATTATACCTAAATCACTATGATTAATCAGCCACAGCAGACCCATCTTCACCCTCAGCAGATGCAAAACCTCCGAGGTTTTATTAACCTTTATCTGAGGAACAAATTGGTTTGTTGCATCCATTTATCTTGGAGAAATATTCCAACAACCTTTAAAGGAACACTCTCCTTTCACAGACCATGGGCACATTGATGCATTTCACTAAGAGCTGGTTTCATTTTTGTTTATTGCAAGTTTCACTTTCAGACTCCAAGAACTGCACAGTGGCATTTTACACACCACGTGAAAGTGTTTACTTCCTTCACGCCTTGCTAGAAGCTTCCCAGCTGTAGTACCAGCCCTTTCACATTAAAGATAGATGCTTCTAGGAAATTACAGCTTTGAGGAGGCTGTCTCGTGTTTTGTTGGTTTAAACCACCAGTCAACAAGACTGAAAACCTCAAGCAGTTTGAATTAAAACTAAAAAGGTTAAGCATCCAACATGTTAACCTTTTTTTTTTTTCTTTTACATTTATGCAGTGAACTAAATGAAAATGTTCAAGCTTTCACCTGCAACCCTAAGAGGAAACGCTTACTTCAAGCTAAAAGCTGATATTCTCTGCATCACGTTTTCTGGGACAGGAGCTTTAAAACACCCTCATTGCATTGATCTCAGATAGAGCTGACCTGGAGTTTCAGGCATTTGAACATCATCCCCTCTGCAACGACAGAAAAACCCCAAACCAAACACCTTATTTTTACCACATTTTGGGAGGTCCATCTGCTGTGCTGCAATGCCACTGGATCTCAAAGAAGTGAAGGCAGATCCAGGGAAACCAGCTGTTCCATGCAGTGCTGCACTGAGCAAGGGGTGCCCATCCTGGGAAGCCGAGGCTCCCACTGTGACTGTTCCACCCTCCTCACGCAGCTCGCAGGAGGACACTCCACTCGAGACCTCTTCCCTGCACCTGCAAGGCACAGCCCAGCACCAGCACCCCTTGTGTTGAGTGGGAACAGCAAAGGACATCCCAGAAAGCCAAGGGTTTACAGCCCGAGTGCAAACACAGGAGACAACAGAGGTGACAAGATGTTCCTGAATTCATCCCATGCTTTTAATTAAATAGCACTTTTTTGCCCAACTCTTTTAGAATTGAAAAAATAAGTTTATTAATACTATCTGCATGCAGGACACAATCACAAATATTTTTCTTTTTTTTAGTCTAAAAATGATTAAAACTAAAAGTTCAGGCAGCTCCACAAGCTGCTCTTTCCCAGTATATCCTTCATCAGTGGATAAAAATAGTCAAGAGCTTTGCTCTTGTGTTCTTGAGGCAACACCTTTTTTTTCTGCTTCCTGTAAAATGCCTCTGTGTCAATGCTGAAAAGTTAAAAGGAGAGAAAAAAGTACCATTCAGCCCACTGAGATAACCAGATGTTCACAGTTTGATCAAATTAAGCCGATTTACACCTAACTTCTGGTTTTACACCTTATGCAATACCTCAATGGTCCAAAACACGTCTCTAAAACAGATTAACTTAGAAATAGAAACCTCAGAGAAAAACACACCCATAAGACTCGAGCAATCTCAACATTTAAGCCAGCTACGTCTCACTGCAAGTTGAGAGTTACCTAAAGCCATTCCACCTTCATGCCTGAATCTCCCTCCTTGGTTCAGTTCTGAGGTTTTTAGGGAAAGTCTCTTTGCCCTGAGAGCTAACAAGTGAACTATTATTATAGCTATTGCGTTCAATTACAGAAGGTCATTGTACTAGAGGTAGTTTCTTATGTAAAACTGTTTTCAGTTCAGCAGGGTGGGAGGGAGCGGGGGAGCTGCATTTCACCAAAACTGAACTGATAAGGAAAAACAAGACAGGACTGTTTACTCAGCAGTGTGCTTAAGTCCTTTAGCCTTCGCTTCTAAACGACTGAAAGTAGGTCGTTTAAAACATGCTACGGTCTGATCTTGAGTTTTTAATTCTACATTAGAAACTAAAAGCAGCACTCTGATATCATGCAATATCTATTTAATGTGGATTACAGATCCCAGCAGTGCTGGGAAAAGTTTACAGTTAGATTCCCCTGCAGACGTGCCTCCCAGACCAAAAAAAGGGTTTGCTCTCCACGAGCCTAGGAACACATAGTTGGCACCTCCTCCAGCAGGGAGCAGCTGGGCAGTTGCTACCGTTTCTCATTCCACTCGGCATTACCAGCTATTAAATTAGCCCAAGTTTCTTGTTCAAGCTCAAACTCTCCCAGAACAATTAAAAAGTTACCAAGCTGGGGGTCACAGCACATTGCCATTTTCCATTTGGTGGCCTTTGTCAGACATGAGATATAAATGTCTCTATTATTTTTTTTTTAATAGCAGTTTAACACTCAAAATACTGCCCGCAAAAGAACACGTTTCAAAGTTTGGCGTGTTTTTAAGCAATGTAAACACCATTCCATATTAAGGACTGTGGGAAGTACCCTAAAACCCAACCAAACAAAAACCACCGCGGGGCACAGCACAAAGAGCCACCCTGCCGCAAAGCTTCTGACACCAGCACGAGTTTCTCTGCTCGGCTTGCAGCTTCTCTCCTTCCCTGCTAGTACAAAGCAGCTCTCACGCTATCGCCGATCGAACGCCATGGGTGGGGAAGCTCTGTCTGTACGGTTCCCTTCTGGGAAAGTCAGAAATCATTTCCCCAGGCGGGCGGGGTGGGGAAAAGAAAAATAAAAGCAATCAGTCACATCGTCCACCTGTGTGAGCAGCTCCCGCTGCACCGAAGCCAGTTACCTGTCTGAGACCCAGGAGGAAAGGCATTCTGCAGGCTCATCCTCCGCACCAGCGCAAGGGAAGGCAGGAATTTAAAGCCCCACAGTGGCCATTTCCTTATCTGCTGCGGGCAGCTCGCTCCTCCGATTCTATTCAAACCAGGGCTTCCTCGGCTGGGAATGCTAAGTAAACAGGGTCCTGGGACACTGCACGCAGTCGCTGGCTCCCCCTCCTCCTCCTCCTCCCACCACCCGTGACATATCTCAGACGCAGCCCAGCCGGAGCGTTTGCAAGAGGGAAATGACATCAGGTCGGGCAGTTCTGAAAAAAATAACACACACCAAAAAAAACCAACCACAGCCAGTCCTGAACATTAAGGCAGCTGCTGGGTAAGAGCCAGCAGCTGGGCGCGGAGGGGAGCTGGGCAGTGACGGGCAGCGGTGCCCAGGCGGGCGGCTGGCCGGAGCGGTGGCGAGCAGGAGAGCTCTGCTCGCTGAGCGGGCTGCGGCGGGCGGAGGGCAGCCTGTCAGGAACGTGGGCAAGAGCCGCCAGCTCCTCAGCGATGATTAGATCTTGCTAAGCAAAAATAGACCTTTCATCTGTTTTTGAGGAGAAAGCAACCACCGTGGCTTCTCGGAGTACCTCCCGATCCTGGGGACCTGGGTAAAGCCTTCACAGACCCAAAGCACTCCCATGCCTCCTCCTGCCCTTCCACCAACAGCTCCATTTTTCTGAGCAGCGCTTCCAGCACTGTTCAGCTCTCAGCCGCCCCTCCAGACAACAGCTGTTCCACTAAAGAAACAGCAACAACTCTCCTGATTTCAGTAGGATCAGGACTGGGCCTCTCCAGCATCAGACAGGTGATGGGAAGACATTTTAATCCACCTCCCTCCAAGGAAAATGCAACTAGCCCCAACAGAAGGTTTCGCATTCTACTTGAGCTCATTTCACATTTCCATGCCAAGGGGCAATTAAGCCTCATAAACAAATTTATCATCTGGTGCCCAGGATGGCATGTCTTGTTTGTCCTCACCCAAGGAAGGAGTACAGCAAGTTCTACAACGGTGTAGGAGATGACACTGCAGAAGGTAATCTAAATTTAACTCCCTTCCTACCTCCACTTTGAAAGTTCAGCAGCCTCTTTTTTTCATGCTTCTCTTTAATCAGCAGCTGTCCTCGTCTGTCCGGGGCGGGGAGGGGGGACAGGACAGGGGACAGGGACACCAGGGCCACTCCCACCTGCCCCAGCTGCAGCTCCACCGAGTTTGACAGAGGGGCAACTCCCCTCACTTTTGGCCTCTTTGGCTTTTGGAGCTTGACACATTAAAACATTTGACGAGGGAAGGAATGTTTTTTTTTTTTCCATAGAGAGTTCACTGAATACCTTTTCTAGTAGCAGTTTTAACAATACTTTCAGGACTTCAGAAGAGAGAAACCACATATAAGTCTAACAAATGCTAATTTGCAACAGCAGGAAAAAAATTTTGAAAGGAAAGGAAAAAAACCAAAACACCTATGCCGAACAGATGCCCCCCCCAGCAGTGTCAGAAAGACACCCATTTTCCATATGCCAAAACCCCTCAGTGACCGCTGCTGCTGCCTCCCAGCCCAGGGTTGCTTTCCAAATGAGAACTCCACTGTGGGTGTCCTCTACACAATTAGGCTGTGAAACTAGACACAGGTATTACTTATTTTTACACTAACTTATAGCCACCACAAGAACTTGCCGTTAAAGGTAAGCACATCTCTGTTTTTCCTAAGAGAAAACAGGCACATGAGTAATTTCCTGGAGGATGTAAAACATCAGCATTAACTAGCATCAGCCATGCAATGGGATTTTCCAGCTTTTGTGCTTTTGGATCAAACAAACTCTCAATCTTTGCTTTTCCAATTCTATGGACAAACACCAGAGATATAAAAGGGCAGCTTTCTGTTTCAGTAATCTGTTCTGTGGCCTCACACTGCCCTTTGAAAAACTCAATTTTGGCTGTTGCTATCCAGAGCCCAGGACTAGGCAGATCCCAGGACTGAGCCAATGCAGCGATTTCTAAATCCCTACTGTCAGAAGGAATCTAACTTTAACCACCCGCCTCTCCCCCAACGCATACTCAAAAGGCAAAGCGTCATTCCAGATATAAGACAAGTTGTGAAGGACTATCAAAGGCAGTAACTTAGTGGAAAAGCAAAAGCATCTTAATTAACATGTGAATTTAGCAATCCTAGAAAGACTGACACAAAAAGCATGGTTTGCAAGCAGGCATTACCATATTTCACTGCAGCAGCAGCAGCCACCCTCTCCTGCAGTCTGTAAGTGACAGTGGCCAGTAACATGCTCCACAAACTCAACTAGAGGCGACTACGGAAAAAGCCTTGGAGAGAGGCAAAAAAAAAAAAAAAAAATCTGGACAAGTTAGCTTGTACCCTTGTAATACCCTAATCAATACACTTAGAGCCTTTTCAAACACCAAGGTTCTCCTAATCGTTGCAATTGTTTTGGATATTCCAACCAGTATAATTTTACCCCTGCCTCTCTGAAGTTCATAAGTTCTTGCCCCAATACTTTGTCTTGTGGAAATAAGTTTCTCATACAGTGGCTGTGAACAAATAGTTCCTTTCATCAGGAGTGAATTCACCACCTTCTAATCTGACTTTCATATTATTAGCAGGTGGGAACAGAAGTCCCCATCCATCTTCTCACCCATTCATTACTCCGTACCTGTTAGCTATCTTCTTATAAAAGATATCAATCTTCCCTGCCCTCTTAATGTAAAATCTTTTCCCAAAGCCTTCAGCTGCTCATTGTCCATTTCCAAAACCTTTCTCATTTTCTATTGCTCTCTGCTTGGGGGAAACCAGCGTTGAAATAATAATTATTTTAACGAAAGCAAGAGCAGCTCTAAGGCAGGCTCAGCATGGGTTTCACTTCCTTTATATGAACCTAGAATTTAACATCTATACCATCTATGACACAAGAGTCTGTCTATCCAATATACAACAAACAGAACAAATGAGTTTTTACAGTTTCTTTGTAGATTAATCTCTTGGGGGCTCTGAAGAGTCAGGGCTAATGTCAGGACAGATTATGGGATCTACATTATTTTAAAAATTTGCTTGTTTAGGCAGCCACCAACCATCCTTTTTGGCATGTCAGTGTGGATCCCGCTACAGGGTAATGGTGAGCAAGTTTCTTTTGAAGAAGAGGGAATAAAGATCCTTAGGCTTTATTAGTTTAGTACTACTTTATTAGCACTAGTACTGCTCTCTACATGTTGTCTGCCCCAAACATGATGTGAAGCAAAGGATGCTGCTTGACACCCTCACAAGCGAAACATGCTGTGCCTTGTGACCTCAGATATTAGCATATAACTGAAGTGGATGATGGAGGTTGTTCAGGCCATTTTACGTGTTGCTTTCCATGTTTGATGGGAGATGTTTGCAAGCAGGTTATAATAACCCAGCATTATTAAGATATGAGATACAATATCCATTTTGATACCCCCTGAGGGGACATCTTGACTTTCAGATGATCCAGTTATGACAACACAATTGGAACAAAAATTGAAGTTGTGCAGCTCAAATCCATCAGGCTTGAAGCACAAGGCTACTCTGAGTTGCTCCATTATTAGAGTCCTAGGCAGGGATAGGTTTTGAACGGCAAATACAGGCGGTACGTAATATCACTTCAGTTAGAGTTTAGTATCATGGTTCTGCAGCTATATAGTACAGATTGACCATAAAGGTGGAACAATTTTATCTAATAGCTCTTCCATTTGCCCAAGCGCACTCTGTCATTTTCATGCTGGTAACAGGAACAGCCCTGGAGCATTAGCTATCCGTTTCCACTGGTCGGCCCACAGCCTTGGGTGCTAGAACTGAGACTACAGAAGCCTGCCAGGGACTTGAAACAAAGTGTGAAAGAAGCAACTGCATGAGGGTGTCGTCATCTTTCCCCATCCTGCAGATGGCTCTGGGAATAAACTAAAAAAGGGAAAAGAAACATACAGGAAGGCATAAAAGCAGATCTCTGTTTCTCTAGAATAAGACAACATCCAGGAACAACCAAGCTCTATCTGCCTTGACAGGGGCTTGTTTGCTAGCAAAACCAGCATGGGGAGATCACCAATGCTGGAACAGGGATGGAATGCTAGATTTGTCTGGAAACCACTTCTAGCTGGCCGCCTGCCCACAAAATCTGCCCACTTGTTGATTCCTAAAGAGTGAAAGGCCACTTCCCCACCCTAACTGCACCATTACAAGAACACAGTGACTTTCCAGTCTGAGGACCAGGTGTCATGGATTCATGTAACATATAGCATTGGCACTGCCTACAAAGACCATCATCAACAAATTCCAGAGGAGAAACAGGAACAGGTCAGTCTGGTAACTTCCCTGTACCTACAGGACCTAGAGTATTTACCCGATTGCCTAGGGCACCCATGGTCCAAACCAAACCTTTCAGATCCCTTGTGCCTAATACTACCATGTTATCTAGGAGTGGGGAAAAGTGGGCCCCCCAACTTGCATGCAGCTCAACCACAAAACAAGGCCAAAGCCACTTTGCATTTACTGTTTGTCAGGTATAACTGACTTAGTAATTGTTAAAGAGAGCAAAGAATAACTGCAGGAAAAAGACACCATACATGCTGGAACTGCCTTGAGAGCCAGCGCTACAACCAGTCCACTGGTTGCTGGATCGATACATTTTAATGTGCAATGAAGCACAAGGCTTGCAGTGGTCAGAATCTGTCCTTGGGTAAGTCCCTCTGCCCTGTAGCCTGTCACCACTTCTGTCAGCTCAGTGGTTCGGAAGTACAAGAAACTTTTGCAGCTTACTAAGTCAAGATAAGCAAATAGAAACAGTCCATTTCAACCTCACTGCTGTCACCTGTCTTTGTCTCTGAGTAACTGGTTAACCAGGGAGGAAGAGACTGTGCACTTCAAAACATGCCTAGTATTGCAGGGAGCCCTACTGGTAATAGCTCATGCTTGCTGCCAATCTTGATTCCAGCTGAATCCTGAACAGAAATTCTCAGCCAGGTGGACAAGTGCAAATATATGCCATGTCTTCCACCTGAAAGCCATGGGTGAGCCCCAAACCAAAAGGAGGGGGCATTGTAGAGGAAGCCACTACCCATTCTGTCACCTGACATTTCAGCAGGAGCCTGTCCTACTCTTCATATGTGGGTGAAGAAATAACAACAGTGAAGTACTTTCTGTTGCACTTTTGTACAGCAAGCAATGCCTCCTCTGAAGCTGCTTTCTTTATTAAGCTATCGTAAGAAGGGCATTCAGGGCAGGGAGCAGACAAGGGGTGGATATGGAAGAGATACTGAAGAGGAGTCCTCTCCAACACCCATCTGACAGAGGAGGCAACAGAGGCCACATCTGGGCTGTTCCAGAAATTGCTACCCACTCTGCTGTTTAGTTGGTGCGAGAGTGGTGGCAATGAAAAGTCCAGGCTCCTTCTCTGAGACCAAAATAGTTTTTGCTAAGCGTAGCTTGAAATTTCCAGCCCTCAGTGACATTGTTGCCCACTGATTTTTCCCCAAAGAGGAGAAAATGATAACCACAGGTCCAGCATGCTTTTCATCACAGCAGAGTTGTGGCCAAGCCAATGTAATTGTAATGCCAAACACTATTTGCATCATCTAATTTTGTATGATTGCTGTTTCAATACCCAAGCCTGCCATTCAAGCCCAGAGGTCTTAAAAAGCTTTAAAGTCCTTCACCACTGAGGCAGAGAGGGACTAAAGAGCTGAAATTGCCCTGTGGAGAAGTGACACTAACTGCTTCAGTGGAGACAGTGTTGACTCTGCGCCTTTAGCATTCCCAGTGTTTAGGCACTGATGTCAGCCTTCAGTTTTAGTCTAGAGTGAGTCATGAAGACACTGGAAAACCTACTTGGCTTTCTCTGATCCTGCTGGGAAGAAAGAGAAGGAGGAGGGAGGGTGGAGTTCAGCTGTTAAACATTTGACAAGATTGACTGCAGAAGGGCTAGTGTGTCTGGGGTGGTATAGGGTCACTAGCCGGGCTCTTTGCTTTTTGGCACTCTTGTCTTCCTTATGGCCATATATGCAGACAGGACCTTTGGTATCGTCTCAAAAGGAGACGATCTGCTCCAGACAGGGAAGAAGGCAGACAGTAACAGGTTGCTCCAAATGTGGAGGTAAGCACCAAGATGGTAAGAGTCCATTCTCATTTTAGAGTCTTGCACCATGTGTGTACCAAAAATACAGCCTGTGTGTATCCTTTGGTCACATCATCATAGGAGACAGCATTGTCCTAAAGCTGCTACCAGCACAACCTTGATGGAGGTCTCAGACACCCTACTCTTAGAAGTGCTATTTGTTTTCTTTCCAAATGACAGCAACTCACTATTTTTAGTGCTCATCTCATGTCTGCTCGGCATTTCCCTTGGGCCTTACCCTCATTTCACAGTGTTGGTGCCAGCTCCCACAAAGCGTTTTTTTGGTGCCAGGGGAGCTGATGCCAAGTCTGTCTGTCTTGATGCCAAAATGGCAGCTGGCTTTATTCTTCAGATAGGATTTGCCAAAGCTAACAGCACTAGTGCTAGGCTGACTAGCATTGATTTTAAGGTTTTCTTCTTTACACTTCTATTACCTCTAGATTTCATGGGATAATCCTGCTCCAAATAACCTCCTGGGGTCCTAGGGGATGGATTTTTCGTTAAGGTCTAAGGCAACAGGCAATTATACAGCAGGCAGTCTTAACGTACAGGTCCTCTAAGAGGACTTATATACATGGAGCAATTATCCAGCACTGCCACTGCTAGGCGCAACTACACAGGACCAAGCCTCACTGCAGACTAGGCAGGGCTTCATCTCTCTCAGCCAGCAAATGTGTTTAAAAAGAAACTATCACAAAACCATAGAACCCACTGAAGACAAGGGCAGTTATGTGGCATTTCATCACCAAGATATACCTAAGTCTGAAGCAGGAGAAGAGGGTCAGGGATCAACCAAACTGCACCATATCACCATGAGCAAGAAGAAAAAACCCAAGAAAGGCCACAGCCTTTTGCCGCTTTTGCCTTCTCAATTGCTACTCCGTGAAATGCTACTGTTCAGATAAAATCCAGTTCACACACGAGGCAAAGGCATGTGAACTGTGGGAAACAGCCACAGAGATGTGAATAGATAGAACATGTGATAGGTGATCACAACATGTACAGATGCATATTATTTGAAGTGATGGTATTCCTACAAATTAGGAAGTATTTTGATGTTAACCTCTTCTGTTTTTCTTATAAACCTGAAAACCACAACTTTTTCAGAAACACTGGTGTCAAATAGGCATCTTGTTGCCCAGAGATGCTCAGCTCTTTCTTCAGGAACATGCAGTCAGTTAACCTGACAAAAGGTAGACAATTGGTTAAAATGGCTTTCTCCTCATGTAAGACTTTGCCAGGGGATCTATTATGCATATGGTCTGATCAGATCTTTCTGAAGTTCGTTGTCCTTCCCTGAGCTTATATCCTGAACAAATTTAGAAAAGCCCCCCAAGACCCCAGCAGTCTTGTTTTCCTCAGCTCATTTTACAAGAAAGAGATTCCTTTATTGAGTTCTGAGAATTAAGTTTCTGTTTCCAGCAGAGCACCACTTCTATATGGTCTATACCCTGCCTGAGAGGAACAGATTTTCTGGGAAATTCTTTAGGGGAAAAAAAGAGACATCAGCAGCTGCCTCTTTCTGAGCACCCCAGTGGATGTTATGGTTTGATAACGTTACACAGAAGAGCAATATCACATAGGTTATGCCAAGGCAAAGAAACATCCTCAAACTCCCCTATATATGAACAGCCTCAAGTACTTTCTTACTATTATCCCTGGACTTTACACTCCAGGCCCTGATGTGGCACCTACATCCCCATTGATAGGTGAGTTCTGGGTTGCACGGATGACTGTGTTGTGGTACACAAACCACAAACTGGTTTACAAGTCTTCCTCCTCTTAGAAAACAGATGTGCATCTCAATACAGTACTCCCAAAAGGAACAGTCTGTCAATTAACCCAATGGGCTGTACAGTACCTAGAATTTTACAGGATTTCTCTTACCCAGCAGAAAACTCATCTGAACTGCTGAGGGTCAGAGTTTGTGGTTAGAGCTTGGCACAAACATGAGGAAAGCCCTTCTGCACAGCATGGTCTGACTAGCAGAAAGACAGGAAGACTTCTCCTTTTCCAAAATGAGAAGCGCTAAAGATCACGTACATATAACTTCACACAACCAAAGCAAAGAATTAAAGGAAACCACAAGTTTAACTATTAAGAAAGCTCAATACCGCAAGCATTTAAAAGATCACAGCACAACAGTATTAAAGACATCACTCTTAAATCACTAGACAAAACTCAGAGAGCCATCAGATCTTAACCTCTACAGTTAAAAACTTCTTTAAACATGCAACTTTAGGGAAAAACCACTTCAGAAAACCCCATCTTAAATATAATATCGTTTTTTCTTACTTGACTTACTGTGTTGCTTAGGATCTTTCCAAGTACTTGGAAGAAAAACAAACTCATCTTTATTTTGACATGATGAGTAACAAAAATAAGGAATAAACAAAGCAGGACAGTGTATGGTTAAGTGCAGTTTCAAGCTGAGTTTACCCATGTCTGTGAAACAGCAGGAAATATCAAGACTTTAAAGTCTAATCTCTCCCCTGTTGTAGTTCTGGTTCTGCTTTGGGCCAGTCTTGTCTGTCTTTACCAGGAAGACAAGAAATGATCCCCAAAAGGCCACACTGTTGCTCTGCCACCTGGAGGAGAGAGCTTTTGGAACTGTCTCAAAAACAAGAGCCTTCAGAAAGCACAATCTACATAAAGCAGAGAGCTCATAGATATAGGTTTCTAGGTACAAATACAGTTGGTGCTATCAAAGATTACAGGGCAAAAAATTCAATGCCTCCCATCACCAGCTCCTCCATCCTGCTGCATTTTCCCTCTCTGCAGCTATTTTCCCTAACAGTAAAACGCGGAGAGTGCCAGAACGTTGTTTGAGATACTGCAACTGCTGGACTCTTAAATACAACTAATTGTTATTCTTTCTATGCCTAGCAGAACTGCCACCCAAATATTTCCTCCTCATCTGGAGGCTGCGCTGGGACTGCCAGCAGTTACGTAAGGAATGGGCGGCTGGGAGGAAGTGATGTCCTAGTGTCATGTTTCAGCATCAGCCATGGCATTATGCAGTCTGCACTTTGCTTAAGCATTAAAAGCACTGGTGGCACCTAGAATCACAGCCAATTTCTACCTTTCGGTGACACACCTACAGGCCAGGCGGTTTTGCCATTCCAAGGGCAGATACCTTCAATATCCTGCTGCCTCGCTCCCCACCTTTGTGGTATCTGTAGGGTTCCTCCCTTATGGATATGGGCAAGGTGTGTTCCCCCTATGTGCATAAACATGTTTTATTTCATATAGTTCAATACCCAATAATGAAAAACCTCATTTCAGCTTTACCTTGGAAATAAATGTTGATCACCATAACCTGCCTTTATGGGTATTATCTTATCCTAACTACTGTAGTTTCCATTAGTGCTTGTTATCCCACCAGCAGATAAAGCCAACGTCCCCCTGGCTGTATCAGGAGCACAGGGTGACCCACACTGCATTACGTCTTTCACACACTTCTCTGCAGCAAGGTTGTAGGCTGCAGAAAAGAGAGAAGGTTAAGTGCTGGCTTTCTCCTTGCTAAAGTCTGGCTTCCAGACATGCACATGCTCTAGATCACAATACCAGTGGCCTTTTGCCCCTTCAACTATTGTTTTCTTTTAAATTCTCTCATAGCATAAACCAAATAGTCCATCTGTGTAAAAAAAAAAAAGGTATCAAAACAAATCAAAACCTGATTGACACTCAGGTTTTACAAGATGGCAATTGGTGCTAATAAGCATGACTATAGTAAAACAGTACATCTTAAAACCAAAAAAACTCAAGAAATCCCAAACTGTCAGAAGTCAGTTATTTTCTTCTTCAAAGGGTGAACAATATACATGTCATTCTCAGCACTCAGAAAGCTCAAAGACCTGTGGATGACTGTTGAATGAAGAAACTAAGGCAAGGACATATTTTCAGTTTTTAGAAATACTAATTTCTGACACATTGCAGGCTCCTATAGTACTATTTTTCCCTTGAAGCAGGTAGTTTGAGGAGTAGAAATTATCAACATCTCCTTTGAAAAGACAGGACCAACCCCTCTTTCCTGGAAACAAGTAAGACAACTGCCCACCAGTTTCACTGCAAAGACCCAACCTGCACCTTGTAAAGTCATCAGAGCACTGAAAGAGACATTTTCCAGGTAAAAATACATAAAGAACTTAGGGATGGACAGCAAAATTTGTGACCAGGATTTAATTATGGATTTAATTACAGACTGGCCATCGGACTGTCCTCTTTTCAGCACTTGTTAAGATAGTCTTCAAACATCAGGGCTGTTTGAAAATTGAAAGATGCAAACTCTGAAGCACCAGGCTGAAAGGCTCCTGAAGAAGTCACCCTGTCAAACCGATTTGGGAACAGTTTGCTGCACCTAAAGCATCAACATTTCTCTAACGTATTCTTAAGACAACTGTAATCACTAGTGTTCCCCACTGCCTCCATAGGCAATGTGCTCCTGTGCTCAATGCTCTTTAAAAATTAGGATGTTCTTTCCTATTAACATAAATTCAGGCCTTAGCACAAGATAAGGCAGTAACTTCTTCTCCACTAAGAGCAAGCCAACTGATCACAGTCATCTTCTTAACTTTGCTCACTTGGAAAGTTGTTCTATTACTCTGTAAACTGCTTTCAGAAGACGACTTTTTTTTTTTCCCACAAGACCTCCATAACCTGCTCTTCAGTGTTTTTTGTCATACGCTGCAAGGATTAAATCATAGCTCTACTACTCTTCTCAGTCTGCAACTTAAACCCATCTTAAACGTGAGATCCAAAATACAGCACATCACTTACTAGCATGGAGTATTACAAACACCTGTATAGGACACTTCTACGACATCATCCTTAAAGATCTGGTGGGTTTTTTTGCAACAAATGCACTCCATTTCTGATACATCCCAAAATTCCAGACTCCCTCTATCTGACTTTCTCCATCTAGTATTCACTCTGCACTTCTCCCTAAGGAAAAGTTAATTAGTCCTCAGACTATTTCTTCAAGTTGTTCTCCTATCTTAAAAACTGCACACAGTGCTCTATGTGCATCTCAAGTGCTTCCTCTTTGTCTCCCATACTGTTGGCATAGAGGCAGAACAAACCCCTCCAAGACACCGGTCACCACTACACACTAGTCCTTAGCATATATTCCAGTCACTTAGTGAACCCACTGTATTACTGTTTAATCCTGAACACAGATCCCTACTCAGTATCCCATAACCAGTGTGCTCCCTCCCTCACAATAGGCAGTAAAGCATCCACTGAATGAAATTCCCCCCCCCCCAGATGTTGTTCCTGATAATTCGTAGAATCATAGAATGTCAGGGGTTGGAATGGACCTCTGGAGATCATCAGGTCCAACCTCCCTGCCAAGCAGGACCATAGAATCTAGGGCAGGTTACACAGGAATGCATCCAGACAGGTCTTGAAAG
>JAVSBS010005988.1:48835-72192 GCA_033124195.1 Coracias cyanogaster
CTGGAGTATGGGAAGCTCAAGCACTTGGGGATGGAGGCAGGTTAGCACCAAAGAACTAGGAAGTCAAAACAAAGGGTTCATTTGATCACTTAAATGAAGGTGCAGTGTAAGATAGCAAGAGATACAAGGCACATGCTTGTTTGGAAACGGAGGATATATAATATAAATATATATACAAAATATAAAATGTTCTCCTTAGATCAGATCATCTTACTCTTTGCAGAAAGGTTGGTATTATAAAAAGTATCTCATCCTGTAAAGAACTTAAAACAGATGTCTGAGCCTTCCCAGCAGCTGGGTTGCTGGGTAGTCAAACACCCCACTGCCAAAGAAAGCAAGGCAAGCTCGTGTGCTGGTGTCCACATCTTAGGGGCACTTGGAAGCCACTCACTGTGTCTGCCCAGCCCAACAGCATCCCACAATGGACAGGACCTGCTGGTAATCTGTTTGGGCCTCCCTCTCCCCTTCTTGCATACTCTCAAAGGCAGGTATGGCAGGCTCTCATGGTTCATGGGCATACAAAGATTTTGGTATGCAGGTCAATGTCTAGAAAAGTGACTACTCTGTTATAAGCATATGAAGATTTTTCAAGCCAAAATGCAGCTATCAAAACAGTCTGCACTGCCAGTTTGGGTTCTGTACTCCCTTTTCAGATTCTATGTTTGTATTTCAGCAAGCTCGCTCTCATCTCACAGCTCTGCTCACTGAACCTGCTGGTTTAGTCTCAAGTCTGCATCCCTGCATGCAACCAATTAACTAAGACTTGTGAAGAAGGAAAAGCTTTCACTCAGACTATTTGTTTTTTATGCAGTAAACACAGCACACAATTTGTGAGGTGCACAAAAAATTCCTCATGTCTCTTCACATGTTGAATATTTACAGTAATGCTTTTGCGACAAATAGAAGAACAGTCCCCACTCAAGTACAGAAGAAGACAGGAACAATAAAACTGTATCTCAACAACTGGGTAAAGTTTGACCATAGTACTTGAGGGCATTGAAAAAACCTTTGGACTGAAACCTTGCAGAAGAAAGCCAGGAGCTTCTTGGTTAACAATTAATAATTGAGACCTGATGACTCTCATCCAGACCTCCAGCTGAAGAGAGAAACTGCACAGTATTTACATACCTGGTACCACACAATCTCCCAGTATTTTGAGACAAAAATCCCCACAGTTCATAGTACATTTACCATTTTAATGTCCCCATTTTATATAAGAAATGTGAAATTACTTTCTTGATATCATGGGGTAAGGCAGAATCAGAACTGAAGTACTGAAGTGCTTGCAAAAAGTACTCATGTCTCAAAGGACAGACTCAGGAGCATGCTGTGGCCTTAAAAAAAAAAAGTTGGTTTTTTAATAATATTTATAAATACATCCTCAAAAAAAATCCCACCAACAAGTAAACCCAAGAAATGTCCAGTGAAAACTGTTGGTTTTTCATCATTTACCTAGCCCAAAGGATTAGTGCAAAGGTAAACTATCAAAACACTTCACCCTCAAGAGCCCTCACCACTGCAGAATATGCAAGATGCCTGCTGTCAGGACAGAGGAGAAGCTGACAGACACAGAAGCAATGTTAAGACCTGTAAAGGAACAAGTTAATGGGTTGAACCAGATAAGTGCAGTACTTTTAAAGCCTATTTCTTATTAAAGACATTAGTTAAAAGCATAAACAAGTTTTACCTTGCACCCTGTCCTGAAGGAAAGTGCCTTCAGAAGAACTGTTGGTAGGCAATGCCTGTACGAGGGAAGAGCTAGTGATAAAAAGTGCTCTCACATCAAGGATGCAAATAATCAAAATCTGGGGGCATTCATTTCACAGTCTGTCGCAACTTGTAAAATGCCACTAGAATGTAAGGTTTCCAGATTTGTAAAATTAATTTTTTTCTGTATTAGCAGTGGGGTAATGGCTACATCAACAGCAGCAGCTCAGCCACCCTTCTGATCACTCTTGTAAGGCACACGGTTTCATGGACACAAATCCACCCACATTTGGTTGATTCCAGAAGATCAAGATGCAAGTGGCACCGCACCCAGCCAGGCACCATTAATATCTTGTTTAGTGCTGTCTTCCTCCCCTGTAGATCTCTGCATTCTCAAGCCAAAGTCAAAATGTTCACTGCTTACATACACAGTCATGTTTTACTAGGACACACTGAATATACTTAAGCCCTTGGTTGCGCTTCAAAAAATCTTTTAAGGCAGGATCATAGCAAGAAGAGTTTTGGTTACATGCTGCTAGATAATAAAAGACAGACAAGAAACAATCAGTGCCACTCTTTCTGTTCCCCAAAGTTTATATGCTCTGTTAAAGGTTGTGGGGGGAAAAAAAAAAAAAAAAAAGATTTTTCTGGTCTTCACCCACACAAGGAATTCAGTGGGCCCTTACACTTCATATCAGCCTGAAGTTACATGCCAGCAAAGGTGAAACAAGGCAACAACAGATTTGTCTGGTCCCTTAATCTAAAGTCTTCCTGGCACAGCGCTTCCCAATAAATACATAGCATGCTGAAAATAAAGGAGGACTATTTCTTCAGCTAGTCCACCTAGAAAAAGCAGACCACAGGTTTCATAGTGGAAAACAATACTGTGAAGAGCAAAATCACTCCAGACTTCCTGAATTAATCTTTTAATGTCAGGATGATCCTCAGACTTTGCATTCAAGGGATGGGCTTGAGAGCACAAAATGGGTCCAAGGAGGAGCCTCCAAACTCTTGTTTCCACAGCCTAACCAATCTCTGCTGGTTTAGTATGATCACATACTCTGGGGAGTACAGAGATACAAGGACAGAGCAGAAAAGCAAGGAACTCAGTGAAATAATGAGCCATAAACATGAAAGCAATATTTAATAATCAAGTATGTGAGACGCAAAAATTTCCTAATAAGGTGAGTAAGAAAAAGAAGCAAACAATGAGTCAAAGAGAAAACAATACAGCTAGGAAAAGGAGAGGAAAATAAATTAAGAGCTCTTCTTTTTGACACTGCAATTTAAGACAGGCTTTGTCAGAGTCCAAGTGCTAAGTGTCAGTAATGAAGACAATCAGCAATGACAGATGACTGCAAGCCTGTTTTATCTAAGCTCCAGATCACAGGAGAGTCAAATACAAGCTGTTTGTGAATTTTGCTTCTATTAAAAAGACAGAAGTCAAAACGACAAGGTAATTCGAAGACAACACAATACATGTACAACCATTCACTGTTTGAAAATCAGTCTGCAAGCGAACAAATGAGACAAACAGTAAGGAAAGGAAGAATTCATCACACAAGAGACCCAGACATGACCTTCACATGCATTCAGGTAGCTGCATTAAATGCTTTCGAAGCACAGAGTAAAGCACTTTCACATCATATCTGAAGAAAAGTGTCCCCTCTCCCTCAAGAAGGGCGCGGGAAGCACTTTTGGTAATTTTCCTGATACAATTACAGCTAGTACATAGGATGAGATTAAGTCAGCCAAGTATCCTGGCCCTAAAGATATGCTGCCCTCTTAAAAAGTTTTGCCCAGTCTTTACAAGGCCCCTGTACAATGCTCACCACCTTCTTCAACCCTTCCCTACCTCCAGGCTCAGACTGACTTCAGCCACTGTTTAACCCTTACATTCCACACCAGTCACTCCCAGTTCTCCAAGCTCTAAAAGGTGCTTTTGCAGCAGGTTGTTAGCTCTGTGGGACTGATTTTCTGCTGCCAACCAGTGGAATGGCTGTCCCAAGGGATATCAGGGAAACAGTTTGATCTTCTGCTGGAGGCAGAAGACACACAGCTCCCTGGCTTCCTGTTGGCCATCATCCACCACCTGGGATTTAAAGAGGATTCCACATAGAGAAAGAGGTTTTAAAAAAAAGTGTGACTACTTACACAGTATTAACAAATAAAAAGCTTACTATAAAGAGTCAGGAATACAGGGCTTGGCAAGGGCAAGTATTTCTGCATATTTTGCAGTCTTTCCGTATCAGGCTTCTGTGGCTGCCACAATGACACCGTTGTTTGACTGACAGCATTATCCCAGGCTGTCTTGATTATGAGCTCCGGTTCCATATTAAGTAGAAAAAAAAAAAAGCCTCTTCAGGACAACAGTACTTGACTTGCTGGTCATATCTACGTGCTAGGACACGAGGGAAAAGAGTGAACCAGTTCTGCTCCAGAAAACGTCTCTGCACCGTCTGCTGGCATGCCATTAATGTTTCCTCCCAGCTTCCAACAGGCAACACTCCACACCTTTTTTACACAGGGAAAGCTCAAGATGGCTGGTGAGACTCCTGGCAAAACACACTCTTCCTGTTTCTACAGCTTATCAGCCTTCTGCCCCTCAATTTGATGTTCAGCCAGTGGGAGATGAAAAATAGAAGTAGTTCTCTAACCACTGGGGCTCCATAAAGCTGACCTCCCATCAATTTGTTCCACAAGGCTGACTGACTTTGCAGGCCAGCAAATTGTGAGCTCCAACTGAAGCTTTTCCAGAAGCTATGAAATGTATAAAGCCAGTAACTCATGGACTCACAAATTTCCCAGTGCTTAATAAGCTTGCAACTGTAGCTTCTCACTCAGTGATGTTTCCCTGTTTCTTTTCAGGGCTTTTTAAAGGTGTCTCTGTGCCTACCTGTTTTCAGGAATTCTATTTGCAGAATTCCAAATCTTATGCATCTTTGAGGTGTCTTCCTAACAAATTTGATTCAAGTTGGCCAGCGGCTTCCAAATTAATTAATGGGAAGGCAGACACTGAAAACTGCCTAAAGCTCACCTCCTTCTATGAGCTATCTTCTTTGCATTAACAAAAGCCATTTTGCTGCTGAAGTCACTGTCTGTCCCACTCCTGGACTTTTGGCAAATCAGGACCTTGACAAACTCCCTCAGCCTCAAGTAGAGCCAAGATATGGTTAGTTTTTGCTTTGATCATGATCCCTCCCAGACCTAAACCAAAAACAATTAAAACCAAAAACAAACCCTGTGGACCTCTGCTCTTGTGTCGCCTCTGAAATTCCTATCACTGCCTTGTGCACACCAGAACTAGAGATGAAATAAAAATACATTATCATTGGAACTAACAAACTTCCACCTCATAGTAATGTAGAAGACTAAAAAGGAAAGAAGAAGGGAGAATCTTTTTCATGACTGCTAGCAGATCTTTCCTTTCTTGAGGTGAAGTCTTTCCTCTGCCAGTCCTAAGGACCACACTCGGGATCCTAAGGTCTTGAACCATCATGAGAAAAGGAAAGGTCTCAGGAAGGTTTGCTTTCCCAAGGAAAGGCCATATCAACACTTTTTCCCTAAACCCAGTATCCTATAAGCTTGTCAGTACTGGTAGCAGCTTGCCATACCCACCTACACATCTGCAACCCACTACCAGCAAGAGGCTAGCAGCAGCTTAAATAGTAAAAGCTCTGCTCCTTGATGCACTGGGGATTTCTTCCATGATCAAGCGGTCACTTGCTAGCAAATGCACTGTCCGTGGTTGGATTTGTTTCACAATATGCTAGTGTAAGAGTGCTTGGGAAGAAGGAAGAGTCAGAAAGCAGCACCTAAATCTCCTACACAACCCAGCTCTCACATCCTTTTTTCTCTTGGACTGACCTCAGGCGATGCCAGGTGGATGGATACCAGCTCAGTGGAGGAAGCCTGCAAACCAGCTGCACCACACGCTGCCTCTATATAAAATAAAGTCTCTCCTTTCTATTTGCAGGTGTTGTTCAGGGCACAGCATGCCAGGGAGCACTGGCCACACTGGCATTAAATGGTTCAGTCTGCCGCGTCAGTCTGCCAGCACCATCTCACTTTGCACCCAGCAAAGCATCCTCATGCAAAGCACTCCGTTACAGTTTCATAAGCCATTGCAGAGACTACAGCAGTCATCTAAAAATAATACTGGGAGCAGCGATCCCATTGATAATCACATCATTAGTGGAGAATCACATTACTCCTAGACCAAGCAGATAAACAGCTTGGTCTCTGCAGCACCTTGAGCCTTCCTTTGCAGTCAAACAGTTATCTGTGAAATCACATAAAAGCATCATTTGTGACTGCCACATCAACACAGTTCCTGTCCCAGGCAAGGCACAGGCAAGCAATTCCTGTTCGTCAAGCCTGTTCTCTCCAGCCAGCTGTTATTTCAGGCGTGTTTGTTACATGCACTGTTCACAGGCAATTAACCGTCAGAGCTCCATTGCCACAGCACCCAGGTTTTGGCATCTCAAAGCCCATCTTCTCAGCTATGGGTTTCTAATCACATAAGACAGCAGGAGGAAGGAGGGACCTGACTTCCCCATCAGCATCTCTCCATGAAGTCATTCAGGAGTACCATGCTCCACTTCGTGCTCACCTTCTTTCAACTCACAAGCACAGGCCAAAACCTGGCACAATCGAGTTATCCTGCAATGTGTAATGAACATCTCTGTCCTGCCATGACTAAGGGCCCTTCCAAGATTGTCACCAACCCTGCCTCAGAGACTGCTTTTGAGATGTCTCGGACATGCTGAGTCCTTTCCTTCATGTTGCAAAAACAGAGTGCAACCTTGGCAGGAGCAGCTTGCTTTGTCATCTTGGATCCATGAATTCACTGAAACAAATGCAAGACAGGAGCGTGTACAGCCATAAAGTCATCAGTTAAATGCATTAATAAGGTGAGAAGATTCCTATGCAGCTAAGCAGAAAGGCAAATTCTTACCCCATACCCTTGTAAAACTTGGCTGCTCAGAGTAGAGGAACATCCCCAAACCCAGTACCAAATACACACATTGTCAGGAGCCAGAACAAAAGGCCACATGTAGCTCAGCGTGACTAAAACTTCAGGGCATGCTTGACAAGAAGACATTTTCACAGACACAGCCATGACCAAAGGGCAACAGCACAGATAACACTGGATGGAAAAGTAGGCCAGAAGATCACTAGCCCATCACTAGCTTTTTGCCACAAGCTAATGTCTGTTCAATCCTGTTAGTCCTGCGACTTAAAAGGGAAAAAAAGGCAAAAAAGAAGAGGTGGATGGTTTGTATATACTAAATATACCACTCATTACCTTGGAGGATGTCCACGTACTTTCAGATCACAAAGAAACACAAACTGTTACCCACATTAAACACCTTTCTAACACTACAGAATGGAAGACAAAGGCAAACTTCAGCCTAAGGCTGGGTTCATAGAGGCTGATGGGTCTATGTAAAGAATAGAGTTCCCACTTCTGCTAACAGTGTCTGCTGAAGATGCTTAGGGGAGCAGCACTTCTGGGAATCAAAGTGAGGGGTCGATGGGTGCTTTAGCCAGAGCTGAGTAACTGCTGTTGAAATGTGGCCACACACTGAGCACATCCATCCATCTGTCTCACTGGAAGGGCTGACGGCAGCACCACCACTCTGGGCTGCCCAGCAGCAGCCGCCCAGCAGAGCCACCGCTTAGGGACAGTCGGCGCTGGATGCTGTCACTAGCCAGAGGAGGCTGACCTGGCCCAACCCTGCCTGGCTCCTGAGGCTAGCAGGATGGAAAAAATCCCCAACCATATCAAAACGACTCTGGCAGATGAAACTTTCCAAGTTCTCCCACAGCACAACGCCACAAAAGCTGTCCAAGTTTATTCTTAAAGTAGTGTTGTATTTTAGTGTTATAGTATTTGGAAGGTGGCAGAGAAATTCTCAGAACGGCAATGACGGGTCCCAGTCACAGAACTGCTTTGCCTATCCTGAAGAAAACTGCTGCACTCCTCCCCAGGATGCATTGGACACTTTCAGACCAGGCTTTCCATCTGCTGCACAGCTGCAGAGATGTGAGGAGAAATTCTTACAGCGTCGTGTCTAATTGTGAGGGCAACTCACAAACAAAAAAACTTTTAATCAGCGGGAGAATGTGCTACACAGATGAGACATTGGAGTTCACGGTGGTATCATCATCACGGTACGAGCAGTCCTTAATCCAATCTGCACAGTTATTTAGAGGTTCCTGTTATGAGCATGTACAGGACGTACTTTGATCTCTGCTGCCTCCTGCCAAAACTGTGGAAATTAGCAAGCCAAAAACCAAGTGTCACAGACAAAGATATCACTGCACAAAAAATATATCCTATAGCTATAGAAGCAGCTCTCCTCCTGAACGACCCAATGCACTTCAGGAGACATAGAAGTTGTCTTAAATTTAAAGATGAGGAGATGAGCATCTCATAGACAAGGATAATTGAAACTTTGCTGTTCACTTCACAAAATGCCCAGAGTGATGCTCTGAAAGGGCCCAAATGCAGCCAAACTCTTGGATGAAGCAGAGTAACTCAATATTGGTGTAATCAGAGCTGCAGTCACAGCTAGAGCACAGTCTTGGACAGAAACTCAGTGTTACAGGGGTGTTAGCCACAACAACAGTCACACCGAGTTCCTCCTTAAAACAAGGATCTGTCCTCTTTGTCACATATGATTAATCATCCCTCAAGTCACAGTACTTCAAGCGAACTCTTTAATTTGGGATTAAATCAGTCTTTGAGAAGAGCATGCTTCTGTCAGATTTTGGCTTTAAACCACCTTATTAGAGAAAGACGGATTCCGAAGATTTGTCACATATTTAAGTGAATGTTAACTCTCTTGTTTTTAAAAAAAACAACAGTTAAAAAAAAAAAAACGGTGATAATTAAGCTACTGGCATGGAAAGCAGACAAATAGTTAAGGCAGTCAAATACCCTTTACTCTGCCCTGTAGAGACAAGCTACAAAAGAAAAATTATTAATGTTCAAAGTTTTTCATTACAAATTTGATCAAGCCCATTTTAAAATAGATTAATTTCCTATTTCCTCATTTTATTCTCCCTCAAACCAAGAGGGGAGTGCCCAGCTAAGGTGTGAAGTTAAGGCTATACACCTACATTCACAATTGAACATAGCTAGATCTTTTCTTCCTCTGATGTTTATCCTGGTTTTATTACATAATGGCAATATTTCTGCCTGTAGTGTACTGATAAATGCTTCAACTCCCGTTACCAGTGTTGTACTCTGATTACAAGTGAAACTGCAATGAATAGTCATGGAGACAGTTAAACAACTTGGACTCGGGATGGTGATGAGCTAATTATCTCCATTGTCCTCCATCCAACACCCCAAACAAGTCTTAGTTAAAAGAAAGGTCTTTGAAGATCCTAGGCAGCCTGGACGTATTTTAACCTGAAAAATCGGACCCTCCTGCAGAGTACAGCATGTTCTCGGGAATGTTTGTTCAGTGCGGCTAGGCAGTACAGCTCCACCTCCTGAATTATTTAGAGGACACGTTTCCTGCAGCACCTCCCAGCCTTAGACCACCAGTTCAGCAGGAGTGTTTCTACAGGTGAAGAGGCATGGACCCTGCACAGCAAGCTCTCCCTGGCAGCAGAAGCAAGCAGGGCATTGCAAATGTCTCAAGGTAGATGGAAGTAGGCAGCAGTCACAAGAGGCAGCAAGGGCAGCAACAATCTGGAGAGGACAAGAGGCAAATGCTGTCAGAGTTTCAGCTAGAAACACAGGAACCCTTGGTGTGGAGATCTTCCAAGTCCAGTACCGCCCCATTGCAGCTCTTGTCTACAAGCCCATCAGCTCTGAGGAAATCGGGCTCTAAGGCAACACCAAAGCAGACGAAGTTTTGTTACATGCTCATTTTCAAGATTCTACATTATCACTGTCATTTTTGAGTGGGTAGCTGTCAATCTCTAGTACACAGTGAGATAATACCAGCCTTTTGACAGACTGAGTCTACATTTAAGATCTAAAATAAACCATGAGAGTTTTATATAGACAAACTATGAAAAGAAAATGAGTAAAAGATGCATCCATATCTAAATGCTCTAAAGAAAACACAGGCCGCCAAAGCACTTCTGTCCCACTCTCATGTATTTTACCACTCAAGACTTATTATTTTAGGATTATTTCTGGTGGACTGATTGGAGAGGATACCCACAAGCTACATATGCAATTATCCCACAAGCAACCTAGCTGTGTGATTGCTTCCACATCCTCCTCCTTTTTCCTTTCCTACTTCCTATTCCTTCCTTCTACCAGCTCCTTGACTAATGTATAAGCTGTATGAGGCAGGGAGCACCTTTCAGTCTTGAAAGCAGGTATGGTATTTTTATTAGCATGTGTAAGGTTGAAGACTTTCACAGCTTTTATACAGATAATCCTACCACTTGACCACTGCTGGCAGCTGGAACACCACAACCAGAGAGCAAACCAGACCCAAGATGTGCTTATATATGCTTAGCTTATGTACCTCAGCTCACAGATGAAATGGAGCAAGCACTGGGACTTCCATCTGTTATAGGCAGTTGAGACAACATGGAAGACACACAGTTCAACACAGTCCTGTGCCTGGCTCCCTAGGGCAGCAGCCACCAAACCTTGGCCTTGGTGCAGCTGAAGGAGATCTGGGATGGCACTACCAGCAGAGAATTACACAGCTTTTAAAGCAGATCTGGTGCTCTCTGCACCCTGAAAAAAGGACGGAAATTCAAGAGGGGATAACATCTGTCATAGACAAAACTCCTCATCTCCTCCTCCTGCAGAAGCTTTGGGAAGTATTTCAAAGGACTCCTTCTAGAAGGGACACTCCCCATCTGCACCCCTGATCTCTGTTCTACGTAGGGTAAAAAAGACACCTTGACTCCATGAACAGCAAGATCCAGGTGACACATAGGTTGCTTGGCCTAGTACACTCCTCTCCATGTGACACTGAGCATACCGATAAAGGTGGGAGAGGTTTACAGGCATCTACACTGGGGGACCCAAGAACATCACTGGAGATCTGAACGATACACATTGCAGCATAGAGAGGAAACAGAGTAAAGAGATGAAGGAAGAGAGAATCAACTTCATTAAAATCCTTTCCAGGCGTGAAGAAGGTATTAAGCGGGTGGTCAGCACCCAGAAAGACAAGGCCAAGTTGCCCTCATCCCAGATGAAACACAGTCGCTCTTCCTTCCCTCTGTGCAGCAGCTTGCACCAAACCTCCCCACCATAGCTCCTGCCACAGGAAGATGTGCTCACCTGGCCTGCGCAGCACCATGCATGTCCCATTCCCCTACCGACCCAGGTCCTCTGGCCAGCTGACCCACGGTCACCCTTCAGCTCATCCCAAACTTCCTACAGCACCATCCCATCACAGGCCACCTTCTGCCCTGTTGTCACCCCTGAAAGATACACGTGCCTCCATCCACAGGCCCTTGCGCACCTGCCAGCTCAAGCCTTGCCCTCGCTACAGCCACCTCTCCCATAACCTCCAGTCGACCACCACCAAAGCCCTTACTTCCACGTCCTGCAGCCACCCTGCCATACAAACCACCTCCGAGAAGCACTGCCACCCATACCTAGATCCCTACAACACCTCTCTATCCCCACGACACACAAGCACCCCCAAACTCACGTCTCTTCATCTGCACCAGCTTCACTTAAGCCAAGGGGGCTCCCCAAAACTTAGGCAGGCCCCCGAAAGGCCCCTCCCGTGCCCCAAGAGCCCCAGGCACCCCATGCAGGCTCCCGCCCCTGCCAGCTCAGCCTGACCCCCCACCCCAAAGGCCACCTCCCTCATGCCGGAGGGTGCAGCCCCTGGCGCCCACACCGCTGCCCGCCCAGGCCTGGGCGCCCCGCAACGCCGGTCCCCCGGCCCACGGACAGGGCTCCCCGGGACGGCGCGACCTCAGACCCCCCGCAGGCAGCCCCCTCAGGGCAACCCCTACCTGGGCAGGCTCCACGCTGGCGGGCAGCCCCTCGGGCAGGGCCTGGAACAGCAGCAAGGCCATGGCGGCGCGGAGCCTCCTCGCCATCCCCCCCACCCCCCGCTCCCCGCCTCCCCAGCCCGACTGCGGCCCGGGACGGGAGCCGAGGGGCATTCCATAGCCCGCCCCGCCTCACGCGGCCGCCTATTGGGCAAGCGGTGGGCCGCTTCGCTTGCTATTGGCTCAGAGAGCTGTCGCTTAGGGCAGAACCGGGAGGGGTGGGGGGGGTCTGTGGAGGGAGCTGCCATCTTGAGTGTGGCACGCCGGGGAGGGAGCCTGGACCGGGGCGAGGACTGCCATGTTGTGAGTGGCGGAACTGCCTGGGGAGGTGCGTGGGGATCTGCCCCTCGGTGCTGCACCCCGAGTGCAACGCGCCTCGGGAGCAGAACCAGGTACTGCAAAAAGGGGGAAGCACAAGCACCCCCTGGCTTGCTGTGGCCTCCCTGACACCCCAATGGCAGCCGTGCACTCATCCCCCATCCACCTGGTCACACTCCATTACTGTCACCCCCACTCAGCCTCCTCCCCAGGGCACCCGCGGAGCCCCAAACCCAGACAGCCCACCCGGGCCTGGGACACGCCAGGGAGCTGGACATGGAGAGGGTGCTAAAATGGCAGCAGCAGCCAAGGGCTGGACTTGACGCAGCCCCACCGGGAGAGGGGAGCAGTGCGGACAAGAGGGTCTTCTACCATGGCCAGGCCCCAGGGTGCACCCACCCTGTGGCCCATTGCCCGGGCTTGCACCCCAAGAAGAAGTGGGTGCATCGGCACTTGGGGTTAATTCGCAGCTTGGGAGAGATGGCCCGTGTTTCTGGGGTAGTGGCAGAGGCTTTTTGCACCACCGCTCCCACTGTGCCAGGCAGCTGCCATGCCAGATTGGCATGACAAGGTTTATCAGATGCTCAGATAACACGTTAAGAACAACAACAAAAAACAACAGAAAAAGATCATCAATTTAGCAGCTTATCTCCTACACCGGCATTTTTCAATCAGGGCAGCACTTGAGGCACACCGAACCCCGCTGGATCAGCTCACCCACCTGCCACTTGCATGGGCCAGCAGGGGCTAACCCATTGCTTGTGCACCCTGCTTGCTCCTCGCTCTGTGGGAAGGCAGTTCACCAGCCTTTGGGTGAGGAGCAGGGAACCAAGCCTGCCTGCTGGGGCTGTTGATGCCTCAGAGGAGACCCTCAGCCTCTCATGCCTCCTCAGCTCCTCCCCAGGCTCTGCTGCAGCCCAACATGACATTTTTGGTCTGGTTATCATTTGAAAGCAGGCTGTAAACACGCCGTAGCACTGACATTTCAACCACACAGTTATTAAAGGAGCTTTCTTCCTGTTCCCAGCTAGCCCTGAAATTAGAGGCACAGCAGGGAGAAGGTGGGGTGAGTGCACCAGAGCACCAGACAAGCCCAGATCAGGTGTGACTCATGGATGGAGAACAATTAACACTTGCAGCTCTTCCCAGAGAGGAGTCCAGCTCCGACTCCTGGCAAAGAGGTTTCCTTCCTGTTGTAACAATGGGAAATGGAGGCAGGGCTGGCCGGAGGGCCCTTGGCAATAAGGGGACTCACTGGCTGCAACCCCTCTGCTGTCCAGCAAGATCAAATTAGGCTGGGGAGTTATGCCGGTTTTGAGGAGCACAGGCAGGCACTGGCTGCAGTGAACATCTCCCGACACTATAGCGACGTGAGCTGTTGAGATGACTTCAATCCTCTGGGGGAGATTCCAGCTCCAACCTAGGAACCTCACCGAGCTGCACTGTCAGCTGGCATCAGCAAAAGGGAATCCACTGCTATAAGCTCGAGGGAAGGTGCAGTTTGGGGATGGCTTGCTGAGCCGACAAACCCAGAGCAACCCTCTTCCTCTGGCCAAGAGCAACAAACTGCACCATGTCTCGCTTCCAAAGGGCAGGGGGGGAGCTGGTGCCATATAGTAATGGCTCTTCAGAGGATTCCCCTGCTCCATTGCCCATCCAGCGTGGCTGGGGATGGGAAAAAAGAGTGACAAAACCACCAAGGTTTTCCCACTGTGGTCCTAACCTTGTCTTTGGGTGGCTGCTGCCCTGGCATCACTGGCTGCAGAGCCCCTTGTCCTGGGAGGCCCTTACACACTGCAGATGCAGGAAGGGTCAACAGCAAGTGTGGGTGTGATGTGCCGGGAAAGGGCAGTTTTAGGGTGCTGCAGCACATTGTTTTACAAGCATCACCATGCTCCCAAGCATGACAGAGGCACCTTGGACCCAAATACAGCCCAGGCTGTATCTTCAAAAAGATTCCTTTTTTAAAGTGCTCAAAGAAGTTTTGGGTAGATCAAGAGCAGCTTGAGCTAAAGAGCCTAAGAAAAGCTAAGTGTGGAGATGTCTTCTTGTGGCTTCTTCTCACTCCATGTCACAGGAGTGACATCTGTTTTGTTTCATGTGCTTATCTATTATTTTAATTGTACATTAATAAGAGATCTAATAATGCTCAGGGAAAAGATACACAAGTCTGATCATGTTTTCCTACTTCACAATGACCTATTAATTATTTCAGAGCTCTTGTGCAGCTTTCTAACTGTAGCTACATGCGGTTGGAGACATTATGCTCTGCCTGTTGCAGTTTGAGTAGGGGCAAATCTGCTGTGGATACAGTTTGGCCCTTCAAGAAGCACATTTTGGGTTTAGAGAGCAGTTAATGCCAGAAAGCCCTTTGGCTGCAGACCCTGTGTCTCCACTCAGCCCCGTGGCCGACGTAGGGATGCTGCTGCCCTCAAGGATCTGATATGTATCTCTGGATGGAGGGACCAGCGTGGACCATCCACTGGGCCATGGGGCTCTCCAAGCAGCCTAGTCATATGGCTCATTAGAAACAAGCTTGTCCCTCAGGGGGTTGTTCATCAGAAATCAGAGAGCCTGAATACAGCTGGTTGAGGGTGGGAACTTTAGCCTAGGACTTTGGCTAAAGTCTGGGGCTCTCTCCTCCTCTGAAAATAGCATGCAGCGAACTCAAGCCGCTTTTCTTTGGGATGGGAGAGATCTCATGGCAGACCCAGGTTAGCTTCATACAAATGTCACTCCAGTCTTCAAAAAAGGGCAAGAAGGAAGATCCAGCAAACTACAGACCAGTCAGCCTCACCTCCATCCCTGGAAAAATGATGGAGTTGCTCATTCTGGAGGTCATCTCTAAGCTCATGGAAGGGATGAAACACCCACAGCTTTACTGAACCAACCCATGACCACAAATGGAAGTGGAATTTTATTAATATTCTCCAGATCTGAGCCACAAAAGTCAAGGCCATAGCCTTGATGGCAGCTGGACTGGATGATCATTATAGGTCCCTTCCAACTGAAATACTCTATTTCATTCTTTCACTGCCCACATCTTACATGTCAATCTTCAGCAGAGTCAGGCCGAAGAGAAGAGAAATAAAAACTAAGGTTGTATGAATGCCTGGAGACATTCAAAACCCACTTGGATGCCTTCTTGTGTAACCTGCTCTATGTAGCCCTGCTCTGGCAGTGGGGTTGGACTAGATCTCCAGAGGTCCCTTCCAACCCTACCATTCTGTGATTCTGTGCATCATCTAGCTGAGACATTTAAATGGTCAACACCAACTTCTAAAATTATGTATTACTCAGTAGAAGCAATCAGTAATCAAGTTCATTGGAGAACTCCTCATTTCCAGACTAAGATTTTGTCTTCATTTGTTCACTATTTCATGAACCTTCCACAGAAGTGCTAAAGCTTTTGAGGCAATAAAAGGAGATGGCATTTTTCTATCAAAGGGTGAGCCATCACAACTGATATATCACCAAAGTGGACGACAACCCCCGTTTTATTAAATACAAAATCCAATGATTTATTTGTGCTCTCAAAAGCAAGTTAAAAGACTGCTTTGCCTAGGAGGTCAGGTCAAAAATTGATTAAAGAATATTTTATTGCAAACTAAGTTAGAAGTTCTGTAAGTCAATTTTACATTGCTTATTGAACACTACAGTCATAACATTAGAGTAACGTGTACAAAGAACCAGTTGCACATCATCTCCTCATTTCACTTATCTTGCTTCAACCTTAAATTTAGCAGTTTGGAAAATATCAAGTTACCCCTCCCAAAACCCACAGGCCAGGCTTGTCAATATTTTAAAGAAACTTCTTCATATCCAGGACAAATCTGAATGCGTGTAAAGAAATCGAATCTAAACACCATAAGGTACTATATAGACACTGAGGAACAGTACATGTAATCCTTCTGAAGGCAAACGTTCAAAGAAATGTGCAAGACTACTGGCTACATCAGGAAAAAAGTTTAAGAGACCTTCTATTATAAACGGAAGCTTCCTTAGAACAATCTGACAATGATGTGTCTGATGGCAGAAAAACCCCAAACCCGTACCTCAGGCAGTTGTCCTTCACATGTATGGAAGACTGTAAAGCCTACCTCTGCAGCCTCAATCAGAGACAGCTAGAAACCTACAAGCTGCTTATCTTGGTCTCAGAAGAAACACTCAACACAATAGGTAAATACTCAGCATAAAAAGTAATCTGAAAGTGTAATTCCATTTAAAATTTATTACATTGATAGAGAAATCAAGAATTAAACCTTTGGAACTATTAGGCTTTTATGTACACTTGACTAAGAAGCTGATCAAACACTTAACTTGCAATGACTATAAGCAATTTAAAGATTATACAGGCATCTGGAAAAAATGGCTTTATAGCTCAAGAGATGACCTATTTCATTTTTGTCTATTTAAATGACAACAGGAGGCAGTCAATGTATCATTTCTGGCTCAAATTGTTTGATATGGTCCACAGTTACTACATGAACACTTCAGGGTGCTTCTCTAAACACAAAGTGCTGCCCAAAATTTAAAGGCTAGAAATTAGATTCTTAATACACTAAGCATCATTAATATTTCCGTCATTTTAAAATTATGGTTACCAAGGGCCACTCAATGTTAACCTAGATAGCTAGGTAAAACTCAGGTAACAGCCAGATAAAGAAAGATTTTATTTAGTTCCAAGTTTAAATTATTATTTTTCCAGTGTTTCTGCCACTTTCTCTAACAATTTCTGTGACACTTTAAGAAAAATAGCTTCTGTCTTTACTATCTTCTAACTTGTGAGTAGTGAAGCTTCCTTAAAACTTGTGGAACTTGTACTACTCAACAAGCAGAGCTGCTATCACGGACAGAAACCAAGTGCTATTGATTGTGAGGGAAAAAAAAAAAAAAAGAGGACAACATCAGAACAAAACATGTAAGTGGGAACACACATGCATCTCGCCAACCACTGGTCAAGAACTGCTCACTGCATTATGCTACTCTTCCCAAAAAGATGAAGCAGCTCTGGCCTTTGAGAGCTAACACCACAGCTTTGCATAAGTAAAAAACCAAAACATATCATTTTCAAAGGAGAGTACCTGAAACTTCATTTCCTTCTTGCTTTACCATTACGGATAAGACTGACTTCTATGTTAGCATTCATACTTCAAAACCGATGGCTCAAGGGCAAGCCAGCATGGAACTTTTGAGTATTTTAGTACCATGCACTCATTTAAGGTTCTGAACTGACTTTTCTGGTTACTCATACACATTTCTGCACCATGGCAGCTGATGTCACAGTTGTTCTACAAAATACCCATAAACAGGTGACACTGATGGCAGGAAAAAAAAAAACCAAACCAAAAAACTCTACAGCATACTGTTCTTTAGTGACATATTTTTCATAACTTGACCTCCCCCTGCTATCTTACAAGCACTTAAGAAAACTGATAGCCTGAAGTCTGTTCCCCATATTATCTTCTTGGTTCCTTGCTCTTGGAGCAGGGAAAAAGTTCAAAAACTCCCTCTCTGGCTTGGCTGAGCTGCTGAAAATATTTCAGTGTTAATATTTCCTTCAGAGCAAAGAACAGCATGGCGCCTTACTTACAAAGTAAAAACCCTTCCTATGCCATCATCTACCCGTATCATCACAAGGAGATGAGCCCAGCTTCTCCTTTGTGCTCATAGAATGCTTTAGGTTGAAAGGCACCTTCCAAGGTAATCAAATCCAACCCCCCTGCAGTCAGCAGGGACATCTCTAACTAGATCAGATTGCTCAGAGCCCTGTGAAGCCTGGCCTTGCCCTGCCATGCTGTGTCTTTAGCACAGATGCCTTCTATAGTAATCAAATATTTGTTGGATATTTTAGAAACAGCTGTTTGACTTGATTTTACACAAACTCAATTTTCAAAATATTTTCAGAAAATTATTTGTACCAACAATATAGCTTGAGAGTGGCAGCTCGGCAAATCAGAGCAGGAGCACAAGCAAAAAGATTAGGGTATGGCATGCACACTACCACCTCCTACCCAACTCCAGTATTTGCTATAATCTCCTAATTTTTTCAGTTCTGGGAGAAAAAGAACTAATGAAAAAAAAAAAGGATGTCTACAAGTAGCTCAGTTGTTGATAAGAGGGCCATGGGAAACAGCTTTTTAGGACATCCTCCGCCAAATAATCAGTGAATTTTTTCTCTTGGACCATACTTCTAAATAGTTGTTGAGGAAAAAAAGTAATCAAAAGCACTGTCAATGAAAGGGAAGTAAAAATCAGACTTTGCATGTAGCTACTAAGTAGTTCAATGTGACACTGTTACAGGAAGTTCTGGTTCTTGAAAAAAACTCACAAAAACAGCACTTGTAGAAGTCAAGTTTCCTGTATTTAAGACAGATTCTGAAGAAATTAAGTGAACTTTATTCAGGTGAAGTTCAGTTTTAACAGCCTCAAGAAGAAATGCGGAGCCACTTTATTACTGAAAACCATGTGGACACACCAGGTTATTAAAAACAGATCCCTTCAGTCTTAAAGATGGTCCAGAAAAATATTAATCCAGATATGTAAAAACATGCATACTGAAAGTAGATCAAACTGCACCTGCATGTGGATATTCAATTCTGAATCAGTTGTAACTTCTTTCCATTAATATTTCTTAAAACTCTGAAAGTGGGAGCTCTAAATCCCATATAGTATCCAAGATTGAAATTTTAGCAATCATTATAAAGGGAGAATTAGAGCCAAACTTTGACACTGGTGAGCCCCAACACTAAGATTAGGCAGTTCAGTAAAACACACTTAAGAAGGTTTGAGAGGACTTCTGACAAGCAGTTTCCCAACAGAAGTTACCTCTAAAAAATTCTATTATATTCTCAAATACACAAGGTTGAACAAAAAAAGCAGTTAAAAATTTATGAAGCTTTTATTGTAAAGATAATTTAGTTTTATTCCTTGCTTCTGGTAGAAGTTTTAAACCTGGCCAGTGTCTTCTCTTTCACTTCACGAACAGTGTTTGTGCCTGTATTTCCAGGTTGGGGTTTTTTTTTAAGCCTTGGTAATTTTCCATTACCTACTACTTCTCAAAACAAGGCATCTGAACTAGCAAGCATGAAAAAGAACAAAGAATTTCAAAGCTCCTCTGTTAGTTTCAGTTACAATCAAGAAGATTGCTTAAAATACCTCTTTGTACCTCCAACAACGAGTGCAAAGAATGCTAAACCAAAGCAGCACATATTTCTACAAAAGATGTAAACAGTGTAGCTGCAAGAAAGGGCATGCCTACATACACCGGAAGTAGTGAGTTGAGGGGTGACTCTGCAGCACACTGGTTCCACTGGCTTGTTGTCTGACCAGGACATCGTATGTTCACACCACTGTTTCTAACTGTGCCCGACACACTGCCTCTACCACTAGCCATAAATAGGTAATGGTGAGCAAATACTACAACTGAGCAAATGTTTCCAGGTTCCAGCCACTGCATCTCAAGAGAATTCCTGTGCGCTTGTCCATGAAGTCACAAGCATGACTGAAACCAACTCCAAAAACATAAGGAGTAAGTAGTCTTGAAAAGTGAGAAATGAGACAGTCTTGCGTTAAGGGGTGCCTCTAGATTCTGCTTTACAGGCATCACAACAGTGATGACTGCAATGTCATGATCTGAAGCCCTATCAAACAGCTAACAATGAGCATCAAAATCACTTCCAGAGTAGTAATTGAAGAGAATCTTTTAAGCTTTCTCCAGAAAACATTTGAGGATATATCACCCTGCATCATGAGAAAATGTATCAAGAAGGGGATAAGACAGCATGCCAGAGGACATTCCTACCACATGTGACACAAAGGCTAAATAAACATGCTAAATTTATGAAATCTGGCCCTAAAATCTGAGCAAATTAGCATCCATTTCTCTCCACACCCACCTCCTAAGCACAGACTGATACTGCAGTGGTTTATACAGCTCTTTAGAAGCAGAATTCTTGAAGCTCTGGGAAAATAAGCTATAAAGATGCAACTCAAAGACATATGCTGTGATAAGGAATTACGACACATAAATAATATGCTGTAAATTTTAGCCCCAGATTGTAATTTTCCAGTACAGACAATTTCTAACAGAGGCTCACAGTTCTCAATTCCTTCACATCAGAGCACTTAAATATCAAGTAGTAACGACCTGTCTAGGAGCAACCTAAAAAAGTCCCCTAGGGACGGAATGCAAGGAGGCAAATTAACTGCAAAGTAGAACAAAGTAACAAACAAAACTTTTCCAGTACTTTTCTTACCAACTTCTAGCCCACAGCTTTTGCTAATATACACACACTGTCAAAAGGCTTCAAGTCTAGACATACATACACCTGCAATCATTTCCACCAGCAAAAATAAAAAACCAGAAAAGGCAGTTTTAAGAGATTCTCATTAATCTATTTATCATAAGCATCAACTATCTGCAAACCTACTGCTAAGCAACACAGTACCAGCAGTATTTGTGTATACAGACCCAAACTTCAGGTGAAGTAGAAAGCACTACAAGTACTTTGAGTTTCTTTGCATTCATTCAGCTTGAGTAAAGGTGTGATTTTTCATGATTAAAGTATCTAACAGTCATTTTTCTGTGGGGCGGGAGAGCAATACATTTTTTTTTTCCTAAAGTATTCTGAGGTAAAGTCTTTTGACATTATCTCAGTCTCTAAAAATCTGCACAAGGCTTGTGCATCTATGACCTAAATGGAAGCCAATGAAGTGCCACTAACTTCCAGGTGTTTGTATAATGACAGAAAGAAATGCAACCACTGCTTCAAATTAAAAAACAAAAAAAGTCAAGGTTTCTACCATACTATACCCAATACAAAAGTGTTTGTTTACAGACGCTGAGGTTAATTCTGCTCACATTGTTCTGCTTTAGGAAAATGAAATTAAGCTACCCAACTATATACTTCCTCATAGTTTAAGGCATGTTCTTCTCCACTGTAAGTAAAGATAATTACTTATGAGAGATACTAATGCAGGAAACAGACCTCATGCCCTCAACACAACAGAATCACTCAATGGTATGGGGGAAGTCCGTCACAGCTTAATTGCATATAAACTGCTTGTATTACTTCTAAGAAATAAGTGGTCTGGGAATCCAAAGGAAACGGAATTAAACTGAATCAATATACATGCACATGTGTATGTAAGCTGATCCATCCACCTGTCAGTAACTAAATTTTACTGCATGTTAATGGTTTGAATGTACTTCATTTTTACACTGCATACAGTAACAGTAAAATTAGAATATTTAAGTACCTTGCCATTAGTGATGTACTTGCAATTAATTTTTAGAAATTTCTCCGTAAATGCTTCCTCCTCTTCGGAGGTGGATGATACCACTCTTGTAGGACGAACACATGCATGTGCTGGTGAAGCAGCTGACTCTTTCCGTTGGACTCCATCTGGATCCTAAAAGGGAAAAAAAAAAAAGAATTTTAAAAAAATTAGCAATCTGCCTTTTTCAATATTAAGAGATTTTCTTTTCCCTAATTTATTTTCTTTTTCTTTGACATAAAAGCAAAACGTAAAAATAGGGCTCCAAATCCACTGCAGTTTAAAGGACTACTTAGATCTGACAGCGTACATAAACTAATCAACCACTGCTTAACCAGCCCACAAGAAGAAATGCTAGTGAGTAAAGACGCTCAGAATCAACCTGGAAATAAACAACAAAATGATGATAAGCATTCATAAGGAAATCACCAAATATACTGTTGCATGCAAAATTTGAGCAGAAGTTAGTAGAAAGGATTATTTTCCAACTTCAACCAAAGTCCTATTAAATGTCTTCTGTTATCCTTCCCTAATATTATACACTACTTTGTTGGAAGGACCCTCTGAAGGTCAGCTAGTCCAACTATGTTCAAAACAGACCTAAGACTACATAAGATCATGTTGCTCATGGCCTTTCCAGTTGAGTTTAAGTCTTCAAAGCTAGAGGTTCCACAGCCTCTCCAAGAAACCTGCTCCAGTGTTTAACCACCCTCACTGTGAAAAATATTTCCCTGTCATTTAACCAGGACCTCTTGTGCAGCAACTTGCAGCTGTTGCTGCCCATCACTTTACCACAAACCTCTGAAGAATGACTCTTCTCCTCCCTCTAACCTGTCTATTAGGTAGTACTAACGGACAACCTGATTTCTGTGTTGTATTTTCTTCTCTAGACTATGCAAACCCAGCTGCCCCATACAGTCCTTGTGCCTCATGTGTTTGCATGCCCTGATCATCTTAATGTACCTCCACTGGACTCTCTCTCCAGCATGTCAACCTGTCTTGTTCTGGAGGTGTCAGAAGTGGACACAGCACTGCAAATGCAGCTTCACAAACCCTCAGCAGAATAAACATTTCCTTCATGTTCCTCTTCCATCTGTCACCTGGCACGTAATAAGCCTTCACCATCACAGGGGATGTTGTTCAGTATGTTCACCAAGACACTAGCCTCAACCTCTCCTTGACCCTTAGTCTTTTCCTGCAAAACTGCTATGTAGCTAGCCAGCTCCCACCCTGTATTGCCACATGGGGACCTTTCTGTCCCAGGTAGGTCCTAGCTGTTATTAAACTTAATGAGGTTTCTGTTACTTCATCTCTTCAGACTCTTAACATCCTTCTAACAGGCAGCCCTTGCTCTTCTTCTCAGTATATTGATCACTTCCCCTAATTTTTGTGGCACCCCACGCCCAAGCTTGCCAACAGTGCATCCTCTCCTCTGTTCCACCATTTAGGTCACTGATGGGCAGGTTGTAAATAATACTGGCCCCAATATGGACCCTCAAGGATTCCTAACTGTCCACCACCACAGAAAATAAACAACAAAAATTAAAAAAAAAAAATTGCTGAATTGCTTTGAGTCCAAAGATCCTGACAATTTTTCCAGCCTGTCTTGTAGTCTACCTATTCAGTTCACAGTTTCCCCAGTACTGTAGCGACGCTGCTTTAAGACAGTGTCAATGGCCTGGCTCTAGTCAATGTGAGTAACCGTGCACTGCTCTTCCCTCACATGCAGAGCCAGTCATCTCACCACAGAAAGCCTTGGTCCAGCATGAGAGGCCCTAGGTAAACTCACTCTGGCTGCTCCCAACCATCTTTGTCTTTCACATGCTTGGATATAGCTTCCAGAGAATTTCCTTCATGACCTTCTTGGGCAGGTAACAGGAAGAGTTACCTATCTTGCAGTCTAACAGTACACACAAACTAGTGAACATGGAACCCCACCAGAGACAGGACAGAGTGGAAGAAAATGTTTTCAAGTAAAAGCTACACATATAGTAGACTGTGCCAATGTCTATTTTACAGTGGCAGCAATCCTATTTTGGAACTTAACTAAC
>JAVSBS010005989.1:0-25616 GCA_033124195.1 Coracias cyanogaster
CCGGAAATCAAGTTTCAAAGTATTGATTCTGTATTCATCAATTAAAAATAAACGATTAATAGGAAATTCAACCTTAGCTGCTTTCAGAAAAGGTGTTGATAATTGCATTTATACTATTTGAATAATTTATATTTAATTTTTTTGTTACATATGAGCTTGCTAGTATTTACTTCCTAGAGTCTCTGCCAGTAAAAAGGGCCCTGGGTTTGACAGAGCAAATTTTCCAGCATTTGGAAGCTTTTAGCCCAATTTTAACACCTTATCTCTTTTCCTCTAGAGAATTAACTGATACAGCATTAAAACAGAAAATTATATAGAATTTTAAACAGTCCGTACAACTGGAAAACTGACAGGTCATTAAAAAGCTCCACTGGAAAGAAACTTTGTCCTAAAAATTTGGGGGTTTATAAAAAATATACAAGCATATATATACACACACATATATGCTCATATACACAGCAATTTTACAATAGCTAAATAATTTGTCTACAATTAATTTAAAATATGCCCTATCTTTTAATATTAAGCAATTTAGCAATAAAAACCATTAAAGCCACTGAGGTTTTCTTTTAACCTAATAGCCAACAAAAAGCAACAAAGCTAAAGAGCATACAAGTAAAATCCAGATATAATTTGTATTTTCAGTCAAACCTTAAAAGCTTTTAACAAAAGAAACATTCTTTTTGTCACTAATGCATTGCCTAATCTGCTCAACTTGCTCAAATTTAAAGATATTTTTTAAAAGCCATTTAAAAAGACAAAACAGTTTTTGTGACACGTTCCTTACTAGTTAATGTCGCATTCCCATGAATCCAAAAACAAAAGGCTTTTTCCTGCGCCCCGGTGACGGTACTTGCTGAAGGATTTCTGTGGTTACTGAGCCTGTCTCACACCTACAATCTGAAGCTGCCCTCTCAGGAACACAGGGGATGAGATTTCTGGATTTTGTTGTTTGTTTCTTTAATTTGTCGTCGTGATTAAAATAATACATAAAACTAAGGAGAATGCCAACTATTATTTTTCCCTGTAGGACCTGTTACTTTAAGCTAATCTGAATTGTCCGGTCGTCTCCCCGAGCGCGCGCTCTCAGGGCACGAGGGCACACGGGCTCCAGATAAGCAATAATTCAGTGTATCAGAAGGTGAAAAGAAAAAGCAGAGCTAAAAAAAAAAAAAAAGAAAGATCCTTTTTTTTTTGCAGAAAGCCTTCTGTACCAATTAAATGTCAGGGCTCCTGTTTCTCCCGGCTGGAATGCTGTGGCTTTCCCCGGGCCCGCGGATGCCAAATCCCTGTGTCAAAGGGGAGCCGGCGTCGTTGCTCGGAGCCTCACCTGGAGCTTCTCTTTGTGCTCTGCTCCTCTCACATCTTCTCTCCCTGCATTTCCATTTCAAGCACCCGCACAGGGATAGCGGCACGGATCAATTTCTACATTGAATATTGCGTAATACAAGGTATGTATAATATTCCTTGTAAATATTTTCATTTAGCAGAGGCGGAACACAGCCCCTCTAAATGAGAAACGCAAAAGCTCCTCCACACCTGCCTCTCAGGAGTCACCTCGTCCCCTGCTTTAGTTTCCCCTCAGCTTTTGTGGGAATTTCTGACTATGCATTATTCACAGAGTTCCCTGCCTTCTTCTGAAGGTAGCTCCTGACCTGCCAGCCGTCCCTGGGCACCGAGAGGTGTCACAGCACACGAAGTCACTGCTTTCTGGACAGCTCGCAGCACCGAGCAGGGCCCCGCTCTTCCCCCTGGTCCAACACTGCAGATACCACCCGTGCAAAGCCTGGTGGAGCTTACAGAGCTCTGACCAGCAGAAGCATCCGAAAAAACGGCAGGAAAACCTCCTCACCCAGCGCTGATTGCCAGCCAGGGATTGTGCGACAGCATTTTGTGTCATGAGCAAAATGTCCGGGGCGGAACCGTCGCCTCTGGGCGCACGCAGGCTGCACAGGCTCTGAGGTCTTTGGAGAAGCAACCATGGCCCCGTTGCCCGACCACCGGAGCCCAGCCCTGCTGTGTAACACACCCTGCAACGCTGACCCGCTCGGAGCTCAGCGACTGCGGATATCTGCCTCAGAGCATCTGGAACGCTGCAGAGCCAGGCCCTGCTTTGTATCTGAATAAACGCTGGCCCCAAACAATCTCCGTGGCACCTACCGCAGAATGATGAAGATAAAATCCATGAATTAAACTTGACATAACTGAACTTTCACCTTTGGATCCGCACAGAAATTACGTTACGACAATCATTTAGGTCTCCCCGTGATAGTAATGTTATCTATTATGAAATATCTACAACCTTGGAAAAAGAGGAAAAAAACCCAGGAATTTCAAAAGTCACTAACCACCTCACTTACAAGGAGCACAAAGGAAAAATCTTTTTAAATACATAATAAAATCCTAAAGGTTGCATTGACACGACCACTGTTTCTACATCCGCCTGACTATTACACATCTTCCGGAGGAAAACCCTTCCCTGCACACTGCAAAGCTGCTCCTCGTGCCCAGGAGCAGGACTCGTATGAAAACACACCTGAAAGGCTGAAATGTCTGCTGATGGCCAAGGGACAAATCTTCCCGGCCTCCCACCGTCCCACTTGGACGCGGAGCTCACAGCCGAGCCGAGTTCAGCGCTCGCCAGACGCCCTCCGACCAGCTCTGCTTCATTCATCGGTCCCCCAGACGCATCACCTCTATATCGCCGGTCGGGAGAATTCACCACGACTCTGTATTAAAACTGGAATTTCCATAAGCTGCTGGTGCCTCAAAGTATTCTTTTATTTTTCCCCTTCCTGTCTGGGGTTTAAAATAATCTACAACCGCTCCATTGTTTCCAATTGCAAATTTCCTTAAACGTACTAAACTTGTTTGTTTCTTTTCCATTTTATCTTTTGCAAATCGCCCGCATGGTCATCTGTTATCATTTTTGCCAGACACTTCCACGCTAACCAGCAAGGTCACTGCAAAACCACTATTGATTTTCTTCCTAAATACCCAACTGTACAAATACATATTTTACCAGCGGTTCTGGAGCCGTCCCCGAGCGACAACGTCAACACCGAGCGATGCCACTGTGAAAGCCTTTGGAACGTGGACTCCAGAATGGACTTCAGCAGATTCCCGTTGGAAAGAACATGGCTGGTTAACCCTTTTTTTTGCTGAGTGGGAAAGTCAATTTTGGAATGAAGCAGCCGTGGCCATGAAGTGGGCACCAAACGCTCTCGTGCTGGGGTAGCAGGCTGGACCCCGGGGCACGGTCACCGTGGCCCCAGCAGCACGGTGACCTTCATCTTACAAGCGTGTTCAAATACAGTGTATTTCGCTCGGTTGATTGATTTTAGCACTCAAACATACCTTCCTTCAACCAGCGATACCCAATACCCTGACTTTGAAATTATCAACTCTAATTTTCCAAACTTATCACCCCAAATTAGAATCTTTTAGCAATCAAGACCAAGATCTGTATTCTCTTCTCCATTGACTGGGAGCCCGGTGGGGCTCACAGTCTGGCCTAACATCTCCTAGATTCACCACAGAGTTTAAAAGCCAGGCCTGGAACTCACCAGCAGAAGGCTCTGCTAGGTCAAGAGTTCCATGTTGTTAAATTTTGTTTTTTCCCCAAGAACGACAGGTTCCTTTTTTGCAGCTGAATAAGGACCAGCTCTCTCCCAAAGACCATAAGCAACAATGATTCCCACGTAAAACCAGATTTTCTTTTTTCCATAGCTTGGTTATCATCTAGGTACGGAAACATTTAAATCAGGCTTACAAGAAAAACAAACAAAGAGCGTGGATGGCTAAAATGATGCAATGCGGGACTGTGCGTCAGCCATACATTGATAAGAAACCAACTTTAAATCACTGTGCCAGATGCAGTCCCAGGGAAAAAAAGTATGCAGGCAACAGGGAGTTAAGTAAATAAATTTTTTCTTTTCTTTGTCGATGTGTTTAGTTCTCTTCCTGCCAAGACTCATTTCACTCTGCTATCTTGTGAGAGACACATATGGTGCAGTGAAATTGCCATCCAAGAAAGCATGTCCCAGCCTGTTGAGACATCATCAAATAAGATTAAAGCAAAGTAAAAATAAAAAGATAGAACGATTTTTTTCCTTTTTCTTGTACAGAGAACATCTGATGAAAGTCACTGAGGTACTTGAATGCTTCGAAAGGTTTTGCAACCATTTCTTTACTTTGCCTGCTTAAGAAAAAGGCAGAAATAACAAACCAATATCTCCTTTTTCTTCTTCAAGTTAGCGAAAAAATGCGTTTCATAATAAACCTGATGTATATGAATAAAATACAATATTGCCTTCTGTGCTTCTGTGGACACAGCACTTAAATGCACACAAATAGCACCGACTGCCTGCGCTGGTCGCCTCTGCACAGCACCTCCAACTTCTGCATGCAAAAACCCTTCTGGGGCCGGGACTAAGTAACTACTCCACTCATCTAGTCCCCGGAGAGGCCCAAGTTACCTCCCAAACAGCCCATCCAGGTGTTTCTCTGCCTACCAACTGCTACGCCAAAAATTAAAATTCAGCACCCAAGAAATACAGAACTCCAAGCCGCGGTATTTAAATAAGCTGCCTGTTTTCCTCGCACAGGCTGGTTCGGATGAAGATGACTTTACAGGTTCTTTCCCCACAAAGTCTTTCCAGTTCCCCCATCTTAAAAAAGGGCTGGCTAAAGCAATCCCAGATGATCACCACTTTTTCTTGCACGTGGTACTTACAGCACGAGGTAGGACCAGGGCGGCACTGCTGGATGGTTTACGCTGCTAAATCAACGGGAAGGGCTGAGAAGCGACTTGCCAGCTACTCTTTACTGCTTTGAAACGTTTCAGAATTACGGTATGCCTACCACCAGTAAAGCACCAGCCAACGCAGCACATACAGTATGTTCTAGACTTGAAGCAAATAAACAGAAACCTGCTCAAGGCCAAAAAGAAAACACACAGGACAGGAGGAAGCCAAAACCAAAATCGGCATTGTTGATGATAGAAGCTGAGGGGGAGCCTCCTAACCCTACCAAATACTCTGCAAAATGGGGTTCAACTTCAGAAAGAGGAACATATTTTGTGTATTTCTCTGTCCAGAGCTTGTTTCCGATGCAGGGCCTTCACCGGGCTGCAGGAAAGCAACAATGCATCAGTAGCAGAGATTATCCCTGGCCTTAATAAGCTGTTGTTGGCTTTCATAACAACTGCAGCCTAGGACGAGTCACACCGAGCTCAAAGACAATCTTACCAATAGCCTGGAGCAAGGATTATAGAAACAAGAATCCAAGGGGGGGTGGGAGGGAGCAAAAATCCCAAGAAACAGGGGCTAATGTAAAATCGTTTACATATTAACCTTCTTCCCTTCTGACAGTGGTCAAGTTCTGATTCAAAATACAAATTATCTCCAATTACTTCAAAAGAGGCAGTCACAGAGCTGTCACTTAACCTTCACCATCTGTTTGGCTCAAAAGAAAGCTGTACAGCCTGCCACTTTGACCTCATCTTTCTCTCTCCACACTGGACAGGCACCAAAAGAAGAGAAGATGGTTTATTGTTCTCCAGAGCAAACCTCGGCCCTCGGGGAGCCGGGGGGCTGAGGGTGCTGGGAGGGGAGGGCACAGCTTCAGGATGTGACTTAATTTAACTCTTCGGGGGAAGAGGGGGTTTGTTTGTGGAGGATGAGTTTGCAAACCTTCCTCACCCCTCCTGCCAGCCATCTCCAGAGATGAGGTTTGTTTAAAAGTGGAGCCTCCCTGCAAAAAGCTGTTGCTGGCTAAACAACAGGGACGGGTGGAAAAGGCAGAAGCTGATTCACAACGGACTCCCAGTAAACCCAGTAGCCAGATGTACATAGAAAAACATCAGCTCTTCGAGACGTCAGAGGGAAAATAAATCCTGGACATGAAATAGCTTTCTATGAAAGACAGTGGCACAAAACGATTGCAAAACAAACCAGTGCAAAAACCCCAAACAAACAAAACCCCGAGCCCCAAACCCAAGCAAACAAAAACCCCAAACAAATCAACCACCTGAACACCCGACCAGAGGAAGGTGCATGCTCTGGGAAAGGACAACTTCAAGTTACAAATACAGCTTGTTGCAAGAGGAATCGGCGCTTCTCCCAGCCGCTGCACCCCCCGGCCCCGCTCACGGCTTTAGGGGTCCAGCAGCGAAGGACCAAGCTCCGGAGCGCCGGCCCGCAGCGGAGGACAAGCAGGGTGTCAGGGCTCAGGACCACAGCCTACAAGTGCAGAGGTGCTGGGAATAAAAAACCTGTTTCAGAAAGAGATTCCAGGGGGGCTGGAGGGCACAGTAACAGGGTGCAAATTTTTGAATGCCTCAGTTTATGGGCAGTTTCTATTGCTTCTGCCGAGAAACGTTACAGCATTTCCACCGGCTCTGATCTTTATTTTTAGTTTTACTGCCCACTGCATAACAGGTTTCTTCAAGAGAGAAAGAAAGAAAGCAGATCCCTCTGTAAACAGCAGCAACTCCAACTCCCGAGCGTTTCACGCAGCCGCGCTTCAGCGTGCGGATCATGTCATAGGAGAACGCAGCTCTGAAAACAACCATCCCCGCGGCCGTGCTCACCGCACGATGCTCTTGGCATCACCCGGCATGGGGAGACAAACCCTTTTCCCTGTCCCCCGGTGCCGAGTGCAAGGAAGGCACAAGGCACGGAGCCGGACGACAAGAGCTGCAAGCTTTCCCTTCCCGCAGCAGATGGGAACAAGTCAATTAAATACGCAGAGCTCCAGTCCCGCTCCCAGCAGCACGGGGCACCGAGCGTTCCGGTCACGGGGAGAAAGGAAAGCCTGCTGCAAAAGGTGCTGAATCAAATAATGACCTCAAGCAAATAGCCCTTGACTTCCTAGGCTCCAAATTCCTCCGCGACCTTCCTTTTTTTCCAAACGCAAACAGAACACAGAACTCGGTCTGCAGCTCTGAGGGGGCACGAGCCCTCCCCACGCCGGAACAGCCTGGCGACAGCTGCAGCCACGCTGCTATGTTTAATTTTACTTAAAACATTCTCTCAGGCCTATGTATTATTTGAAGTATAATGTACAGAATTATCTAATGAATTCCCAAATCAAACACTCTCATTTTGCTGCAGGCCATTTCCCGAGAACAAACTGAAGGCACACAGGCTCCTTTCTGTGTCTGGCGGCTGAATTCAAACAGATGTCCAGTGGACATCAGCTCCTTTCGCATCACCTCTCCCCTTCCCTCCTCTGCGCCTCTGGCCAGCGCAAACCCCTGAAATTACAAACAAACAGAGGATCTCGATAACCAAAACCACGGCCAGACTACCAGGCACAAGGCGCGCGGTGAGTTCTGGCTGTCCCCGCTGCCTGCGGGATGTGGTGGCAGGGAGAACGTCGCCGGGGAGCAGCATCTGGCTCTGATTAGGTAACAAGCTGTAGCATCTGCAAACTTGTCAGTTCTCAGCCCACAACAAAGTCCAGCCAGCAGATCTGTGTTTAAAACGGGAACTAGCTGTTACATTTTATAAGACAAACATTATCTGTTCCCATTGCAGGGTGCCTTTTTATTAAAAGCCGGCTATGAGAGGAGAAATTAAATGTGCTTGTTACACTGTACTTTTCATCTCCAGGAAAATAACCATTTGGTTTTCAGTTTGTCTGTCAGAAACCTTTTTTTTTTTTTTACTCGTCTTTCCTCTGCAGAAGGGTTGTACGACAACAGCGGGGATCTCACAGCCCGCCAGTCGCAGTCACCCTGAACCTTGGGTGCTCCTAGAATATTTTCTCTTTCTTTTTTTTTCCTCTACACAAGAAAAATAAAACAAAACTTCCTGCGGCCGTGCTTCCTGCGCGAGGGGCCGGACACCTCCCCGCTGCGCAGCACACCCACCGCCCGCCAGCGCAGAGCCAGGCAGGACCCTGCCCTCCGCGCCCGCTCAAGCCCACCCGCCCCCAGGTTTTTACTCACGTACCTTGGCAGAGTGTTTGACTAAGAAAGCTTCCATATTTCGCTATTTTTTTCCCTTTCCCTCCTCGCTGTGTTGGCACTGGTCTTTTTCTCTGCTCTCTGTATTGCTGAATGACAGCTCCAGTCCTCAATGCCTCTTCTGTAGCCTCAAATGTATTTATACTCCTCTTTTGAAAAATGAGAAGAGAATACTCTGTGTGCCCTGTACAAGACCAAAGTCCAACATAACTGAGGAAGAGCTGAAGAACTATTAAACTTGAAAAGTTACATTTCTGTCCAGCCTCACAGTTATTTTTGAACATCTCAGGAAAACCGCCTACGAGCACCTCCACAAAACACGTTCCTGCAAAACTAAGCAATGGTCAAATCAGGAGTAGAGACTTAGCATATTCCCCTTGATGTAGCTTGGGGAACCTGCCAGAAATTCATAGAATCCAAAAATTTGAGCAGTTCGCTCCTGAAAATATTAACCTGCATAAACTATCAAGTCTGGTGGGACTTGTCCCAGCGAGTGTAAAAACACCTGACCGGGCAGAACTGGAGAGACCCAGTCGCAGCCCCATCATGAAACCCGAGCAGAACGAGAAAACACTATTCTTCCAAAGCCCAGGATACTGCAGAACTCCACAGTAAGGACTTTAGGGGAGAAAACGTAGGTCTTACAAGAACTTGGGTTAGGGGGGTTTGGTGGGCTCTTTTTTTTTTTTTAAACCTTCCTAAGAAACCTGGCCTATTTATTAGTTGTGAAATACAAACCACGTTATCAACGATCTTAAGGAAATGGATTGATGTTAAGTGATACTTCAGAATCCGCCCCGTAGCAAAGCTACGGCACCATTACAGAAAGATAAGCAGAAAATCCTTCCTGCAAATAAGAGACCTCCCCGATATTCTATAAACCGTGCAGCTGATTTTTAAAAGCTGCCGACATAACTCATGGGTCGGAACACTTCTGCTCTGTGGCAGCACGCAGTGCTGCCTCCAAAACGAGACTTTCTGAAAAAGAACAATTCCCAATTAAGATAATTATCCTGAAATGTTGTTACGTAAGCTGCAACTCATGCTCTTTTTATTCATAATACCAATGAATCTCCAGACTGCGTGAGCCTGAGCGGATGCCACGCGCTGCCATGGGAAAAGCTGTTTGCCTGTTTTCCAAGATAAGCCTTTTCTAAATTTAATAAATCAAGTAGAGAAGAGACCCACTTGTGACCACAAGAGACAAATCCATTTCCATTTGGGTAGGATAAACTGCATGGAAAATGTTCGCTCACAGAAATCAAGCTTTTGGGCCACTGGGGAGGAGAACGGAACCACCAACTCCACCGGAGGGGGCTGCAGTGTCCGGATGGGTTCCACGCGGCCAGAGCAGGAGGACCACGACATTCTGGGATGCAGAACCCGCAGGGAGCTCTCCCGGGAGCTGGCCCCTCCAGGTCTCCTGCTGTCTGACACTGCGGACTGGGTAGCCCCATTTGTGATAATCAATAGAATCCCTTACTTGCAAAATTAGGAATTCTTTCCTCCTTCTGAAAGTTCTATGTGCTATAAAAAGTGATTTTTTTCTTTGAGCAGTTCTTGCTGCTGTGGGATCGCTGTCTGAAAGGAAGGCGTGATGAGAACTGGAATGCACTGAAGAAAAAAAACCCTGGGAAATGAATCTGATGAGAGCGCTGAGGCCACACTTCAGAAGCGCTGCCACTTGAGGACATAATCCTGAGTCACTTCCACCCGCATCAGGGCACTTCCTCGCCATAAAGAGGCCTTTCCACTCTTCACAGCTTGTGAGGAATCTTACAGGCTGGCTTGCTGTCTTCTTTCTGGTTTCAGAACTCCTACCAGCCTGGCAGTCTTCAGGACAGCCGGTGCTGTGTCACACTCAGCTGTTCCCCACCACTTCCCATGGTGGCCTCTGTGATCACAGAATCATCGAATGTGTTGGGTGGGAAGGGACCTTCCAAGGCCATCTAGTCCAACCCCCCTGCAATCAGCAGGGACATCTCTAACTAGGGCAGGTTGCTCAGAGCCCCATCAAGCCTGACCCTGAACATCTCCAGGGATGGGGCCTCCACCACCTCCCTGGGCAACCTGTGCCACTGATCCACCACCCTCATATTAAGGAACTTTTTCCTCATGTCCAACCTAAATCTACCCTTTTCTAGCTTAAAACCATTACCCCTCGTCCTGTCGCTACAAACTCTATAGAAACCCTCTCCTGTGGTGATGCCACTGGACACCAGTGGGTAAACCTCAGTTATTTCATTTTTTTCACCCACCTTGCTTCCACTATCAGGCTCCTCTGATAAAACAGTGGCTCTCAAATGCTTAAGTTCTCTCAATGTTCCAGGTTTTTACAAACTGCCGTGACCACCATTACAAAACAGACAGGGCCAGCATTCCCCTGAAACCGTTTTAAGCCCGCAACAAAAGGCCATGCATTCTAAAAGCAACACGGATTGTCCATTAATATGATTTATTATTATTTGCATTACAGTGGTACCCAGAGGCCCCTGCCAGGGTTCCTTTGTGCTGGGCATTGTGCAGAACGCTCAGCACCACACCAATCTAAAAACTCCAATTGTGCCTAAAAGGCTCCAGACTCATTCTCTGTAGGAATTTCCTCACTCCATGCCTTCATCATTTTTATCATTCTAAGAGGCCTTTCCCAAACACCAATCATTTTTTTCACAGGAATGCAGATTTTGAAGTTTCCCAGCACCCCTGCTTCCATGTACAACCCCGTGATTAGCACTGCAACAGGCTCCGAGGTCATCCACAAACTTACAGCCGAGTTTTAAAGAGTCTGCTGGATCTAAGGACATGCAAGGTAACTGTAAGCATCAAGATGATATTGACTGGACCTCACCAAGCAAAGTAAGAAAAGACGACCTGATTTTACGTGACTCTCCCTCCTCAGGCTGGAAGAGAAAGTCCAAAGCAGCTGCTCTAGATGAGAAAAAATGTTCTGCAACACAGTAAACAGAAAAGCACCACGGCCCTGGATGCACAACGTCAGTGTGGAAACAAAGGAAAGGTGCGGAGACTGCACATGTCAGCCTTGAAAGCAAGAGTGAAAATCACCTCTCCTATCTCTGAAAGCAGCTGGGGATGATTCGCACTGGATTTTTCTGTAATAAAACTCCCCTGCGTTTCTTTACTTGGAGAACTCAGTTTATAGGTCAGTTAACAAGTATTAAAACCACAAGAGAACATGAAACGCAGCACCTTTCCCTTTTGATCCCTTTCCCTTTTGGATGAAAGTTTTGAAGTTTGGAATATAAAAAACCCTGAATTTTCGTTACGTTTTATGCCTCCGTGAAGGCATTAAACCAAAAGTTTGTGGGCTGAAGAAATATCCCGTAAGTAGCGGGGAATTAAAGCAAGCTGTCGCGCACCCGGACACCTGCGAGCCAGGTGTGCCGCCGCCCGGCTCCCCAAATGGAACACCTCATTTACAAACCAAATCTGTCCAGAAAATTACCTGCCCCTCTTGATTGCTGCAAATGGTTTTCATCAACCTGCCCTGAACTGCGCTCTGCTCTCTCCAAATTTACAGCGTCGGCTGCAAGAGGCGTTGTAGGAGGGAAAGGAGTGGAGGCAATGTTTAAAAGCCATTAAATAAACCGAGGGTCCCCGCGGAGCGCGGTCAGTGCCTTGGGTGTCCGTTCGTTAAGGGGGCTTCCCGCCGGGCGCGCGACACAACCCACCACCACGCACAGAATGGCCTTGGCTTAAAGGTTTTAAAGGCCCTGTTCTCTTGCAGGATGCTCCGGTTTTGAAATCTATCAAAGGAATCTCAAAACAAATTACATGGTAAATTATTATCTCTGTTCTGGCCTCCTCTCTACACCCCACTGTTCAGCATGAATGACGATGGGAGAGCCGCTGGTGAAAGCCTGCCAGATAAGCAGATTACAGAATGTCAGGTGCCTCGGGCTACTCGGGATTTCACAGCCAAACTTCGCCGGCCGAATCCGTTCATCTCCCTAATATGGGTCACAGGCTATTTCAATTAACGCACCTCTAATGACTAACATTTGTTCCTTAATGCGAGAGGAACGAAGGCGGCGCGGGCGCAGCGCTCTCCCCCCGGTACCGCCGCGTTCAGCTCCCGCGACCAGCCAACGGCGCCGGGGAAAACAGGCTCGCGAGGAACAGAGGATTCCTCTCGGAAAGAAACCTTTTATGTAGCTCTCCTATCATTACCGACGCGTTGCTGGCAGCTTTCAGTGTCCTCTAGATCCCAGCGCACCGAATAACGAGGCCTGATCGGAAAACAGAACGCGGAAAACAAATTAGCATTTCGAAAATAAAAAGCATGGCTTTTAATCCTATTAAGATCGTGGCTTTTTTTTTTTTTTTAAGTTCTCTGAAAGATATATACTGATGTTTCCATTAACATAAATGCTGAAATCAGCATTTCCTTTGAAAGAAGTTGTTAATATTTGGAAATGGCAGGATTTCCAGTCCGCGGTTTGATTGTTATTCTGTGCTACCCCGCGAGTGCCAAGGTCATGGGGAGATTCACCTGCACACTGAGCTAAATGAATGCACTCGGCCACAATACATGTATAATTTAACATTCTCCTCTCAAGTACCACCATGCATTCCTAAAAATATTTTATTACAATAACAAATTGGTTTCGAAATCATGCATTATGTATTCTGAAATTAGGTCTGCCAATGAAACCTGTATATACAAACACACAAGCAACCATGCAGGCCAGCGTGAGCGCAGAAATTATAGGTTCTAGAGGAGCTGAAAGGAACAATTAATTCTTCCCGTAACTCCAAAAAGTCCTTTTTTATTACTTTAATCTGCATAGTTAAAAGGAACAAAACAATCAATTGCTGTGAGATGTATTTAGAAATCAAACAGCGTGTCTTTTTCTAGATGTCTCTACAGAAGGAAAATGTTTAACTGCAAAGTGCACAGTATATTAAAACACACATTGGGGAGTTCATTTCTCAAGGGTAGGGCTAGGAAAAATAATACAAAGCTGCTCGAATATTTAAAAGAGTATTAGTTACATCCCAAAACTTTACCATTATAACATTTTAAATGCTTTTTAAAATTCAGATCAAGCTCCTCCAAATATTTAAGATTAATTTCTGAAAAAAATCCTGCCAAGTTCTGGATAAATAAAACTAGTCCTTTGCCATTTCTTTTTTAGTTAGCCAACGAGTTAAAAATTTCATAATACTGCTGAATTTTCAGTAGCAAGCACTGTACCGTTAATGCACTTTCATGATAGAGGGTTGCTTCTGATTTGCAAGTTTCATTTTATGTTAAATCTACATTGATAAAGCATCCTTTTACAGCCCAAATATTCTTTTTTTTCTCATGCAAAATAAGTGTGTTTCTTGGTCAACTGACATTTTGTTAAAATGGACTTGAGGTAGCTATTTATGAATAATTAAGATTAAAATGTTTCTGTGATTCCCTCAATGCTTTTTTATTTTTAAACATTTATATCATGTCAAAATGGACTTATTCTTCCAAAGGTAACTTTCCATTAAAATAATGGAGAAAATGACATTTCTAATTTTGGTAATAGCCCTGAGTTCTGAACCGAAGTCAAAGCCTTCTGCTGCAGCAGCCTGGCATTTTTGAGGATTGATGGAATTAACGTGAATTCCTTGGGATGGTGTTAAAATACTTGAAGTATTTAAAACACGACAAATAAGATCAACCAAATTTCCATTTTCAAACAGCAGCCCTGGCTAAACCTTTCTGTTGGACTCTGTGTTCCACCCTGTTAGAACTGTTTGCTTTTCCGTTATTCTCGGTACAAAAACGCGGCAGGCCGATACTACTGTTAATTAGACTTCGTTCAGTTTCAAACTTCAGGAAATTCTCTCAAGAGCAGTTTGCAAACGTATCCTCAAACCAGGCATTTGCTATTTCATTTTTATTTCCAAAAATGCAAAATATTCTGAAGACTGTGTTTTCCAAGGGAAAGCCAGATTAGATTGAAGACTTCACATTTCTAAGAGATTTTAATTCAGTAAATATTGCATAAAATCAGAACCTTTACACTCCCCGCTTTGAATACGAGTGCGAACGTGGCCCTCGGAAACCGTTTCTCTGCGATTTCGTTTCGCTGTTCTGATATGACGAGACACCCAGCTTTTGCAGCAGCGGAATTATGAGAAATAATTATCTCTAATCTAATCAGTGGTATCTGAAAATGGTAAATGTTAGCAGCTTAATTTGTGATTTCTTAAAAAGCCTTTTGTATCACTGTTTAGACTGACACATCGAAGCTTCGCTTTTAGGGCAATAATTAAGAAATTGTTGACAGAAATTAAATGTCACTGACAATTTAAACAATTGTAAACGTTCTTCCCCCTTTTCTTTCCCGAGGTTGAGCCTGACAGGAGGGGAAAGCTGAACTACCATTAGAGAGGGGAGCGCGCGCTTCCGCAGCCTTCCTGCAGCGAGGAGATGTGATTCATACACAGAATAAGCAAAACCCATGCTACGGATTTTTAAATGCCCCGGCTTGTAATCCAGAGGTTAAATGATTAAACCCATCCCTGCACTTTTCAGTTTAGCTGCAGATACGTTTCCCGGCATTTCGCTGTGGGCAATTTTAAGCCGAGCAGGAACCGCTCTTTTATTTGTTATTAAAGTCTGTTGCGATCTTTCAAAACTGTTTGTTACACGTATCTGAGCACGTACATGTATTAAGAAAATCTACTGAAATAAACACGAGACCGTAAAAAGTCACTCGGTGTTTGTTTTCGCACGGCCGTTTCCTTAACGAACACGGTAAACGGCAATACGTCAAACCGCTAAATACAACCGTTACCTTTCTTGTACAAATTTAACTACAAAACAAAACTATTTTCCAAATGCTGCGTGTAATCCCGAAAAAAAGAAAAGGAGCCCCAAAAAAAAGGGAGGCTGGGGGGGCCGGAGCCCAGGGCGTGAGGAGCACGAGGCAGCGCTCCCTGGAGAGCCGCAGCCAAGAGCTCCTCAGCCAGGAGCAGGAGCTCCACAGCTGGAAGAGCCCTCACCTCAGAATACCCAGACCTGGGGAGCCCGAAAAGCACAGGAGAGAACAGGTCTATTCTGTACAAGCTTTCCTTTTGGCTCGCTAATTATTCCTCGTGAAAAGGGCAGGGGTGTCTGGACAGGGGCGTCATAACCGTGCACCGCTCGCTCTGTTGTTGTCTTGAATTCGATAATTTAGGTTAAAGGACAGCAGCTGCTGCAGCAGCCTGCAGACCCTCTGTGCAGCCTTCTGGTTGGTGAGGAGGAGATCTGAAAGCTAAAATGGAAGAAGGTTTCTACATATTTTTCCCATTCGGGATCCTGCAACTGGCTGGCGAGCTGCGTGACACTGAGAAGACACGCAGGCTCCTGACAGGATTAAAGGCAGAGGAGGAAAATACAAATCAAAAGCACACTGGTGTTTTTCAGCACGGTTTTGTTTTGCTCGCAGAAGAACTCCACGCTGTCTGATTTAATGCTGTAAACGCAGGGAGCCGGTGCTGAGCCCCAGGTTCTGGGGACCCTGGGGAATGTCCCCTCGGTCTGTGTCCTGGTTCGGTGTGAACATGACGTTTGGGGTGGGATCTGTCCCTCAGTTTCTCCGTTAAATTAGCTTTCTGCTAAACGTAGATATTTTAATTAATTATTCCTTTGGGGTGTTGGAAGTAAAATGACCGATATTTGTCATTTTAATGGAAAAGTTACAAACCCTGAGAACTTCATTTTACCATCATCATGAGAAAGTCAGTCCCACGGAAGTTTCTACTGGGCAGAGATTCTCCAAGCTGGCTCCTTCCACATCACCAAAACTGCTTCCTTAAGGTACCCTAAAATCCACGACTGCACTTTCCTGCTACGCGATGTCCCGGGGCAGAGGGTGAAACCTCAACTGACGGCGCTCAGGAAGCCAAACCCTCTCCTTGAAGCAAACCTGCTCGATCCCTGCCAGGACAAGGCTGCTCACAAAGCACCACAGCCAGCAGAACAAGCACCAGCATCCTGCGCACACCTACACGCTTCTTCATGCAAACACCCAAATCTGACCAAAAGGAAACCAGACGAGGATTCCCCACCCAGGGAGAATACCCCGTGTATAACCGAGCTGGTCCACGGGGGATTCCAGCTTTCCCTGTGGACCATGCCCACAAGCCAGTCTGGCCAGCAACATGCCTCCAGCCCGCAGAGACCTGACCGCCAGGGTCTGCGCTGCCTGTCCTCGTATGGTATACTCACACATCTTAATTTTTATTCATAGCTATATGATTTTTGTCAAAGTTTTCTTTCCACAAGCGTCGCTATTCCAGCAAGCAAAACAGGCGAGTGAGACGTGTTACTTGTTTACTCACGGTAACGCGCAAGCAGGAAGGCTCCTTGCTCTGCAACACTTCTACACCAAGTTTACACAAGGACATTTAGGAAAAACTAACCCTAGAAGGAGATGGGTCCCTTCCAGCCAAACGGAAGGAGGTGCAGGTGTTACCTGTGGCTTGATATGGATTTTCTCTCCAGATCATCTCGGGAAACTTCTCACTCGGGATACTAGTTGAGGGAAGGTTGCTTCCCCTCTTTTTGCGTCAGAATCACTAGCTCGAGTTTGGCGTGTTCTGGGTGTAAGGTCAGGTAATTATGGTGATGGACTCGCTTTTCTATTACTCCTTCTCTCCACTCGATGGCTTTAAAAGCACAGGTACCCCCCTGTCCCCCTGCCCGAGAGTGCGTGGGCAGCCCCGGCCGCATCTCCTGCTCCCAAGGAGATGGTGGCTCCAGTCAACCCAAAGTTCTGAAAATGATCCCATGCATTTTAAAGAGCCCTTCAAAGGATTCTGCTGCGCATCCCCCAGCAGGACCCACACCAAATTACTTTCCTTCTCCTGTTCCTCTCTTTATTGGGGTTGATTCATCACATCACACAGAGTCTATAGGAATAAGCCATTTTTCAGTGTAACAGGTTTACAGTGAAATTAGATTATAGTTTTATAAATCCCTAGGATTTATAAAAACATATCCCCTCATATATCCCATATGTGCAGAAAGGGACACGCTGCCCACAGCATCCTTCTTTATAAGGAATAGCTACTCTTTGGATTCCCCCTTCTTAAACTGTACAATTAAAGAGCTTTTTTTCTGTCAAACTATTGGCACGTGATTGCCACTACATCTTCCTTTATCCCCTCCAGTGTATTTATTTAGTCCCCTGAGGTCCTTTCCTCTTCTAAAAAGGAAGGCCTAAGAGACTTGATCAATGTTATTGCTACTGTCCAGGAGAATCTATGGGCGAGCAGGCAGAAGGACCTCAGAGTTGTGATCTCCACCGTCTCCGAGCGTGGAACCCAGAGAGCCCGTTTCCTATGGCCAAGACACAGGACAGCATAGCTGGAGGAGAAGGAAAGCACGAATCTAGCCTGAAAAGAGTATTTTTAGATTGAATGAAATACACCACCCACAAAGACAGAGAGAGCAAGACCTTGGCAAATCATGGGACTTCTTTCTTTCTCGGTTTTAAAGGAAAACACTGTTTTCTCTTGGCGTTGTTAAAAAACAATTCCCATTTAAGCAGTGACAGGCAGGACTCTGTAATCTGTACATACAATTTAATCCTTTAAAGAATCAGCAGAACCCACATCAATCAAGCCTTCATCAACTTGTAAAAACAATATTTTGATTCAATCAGATTCAAAGCCCCGAAATTCCCAACTAATTAATGCAGGGTCACTCAGAGGCTGCGAAGCAATGGCTAGCGGAGTGGTCAAATATTTACCCCTCCACACAGTAGACATTAGGACAACCAAAGGACCTGAAGAGTGGGCGAGAATAGATAATGCGACTCTCACTGCAGCAGGTTTCATTCACTGCAAGTATTTGGATAAAGAATTATTACAAAGGAGAGGGAAAAAAAAGCAACTGAAGCCTCTGCCGTAAGCGGCGTTCTCACATCCTGCTCAAGGGCTGTTAAATGGTCAGTGACCCAGGCAACATCCTTCTCATTTTTTGGTTTTTAACATGCATGTCTCCAGACAGTTGGGTTGTTTTGGTTACAGTCCTTCCTTACAACATTCACAATAAATTACATTATAAGAATGTAGGCGGCAAAAAATTACTGGCGAGCCCAAACCGCTAAGACCTTCTGGCCCGCTCTGTCCTCCTAGAAATGAGACTTGAATTCAGCTTTTTCCTTTAAATACCTTTAAAATAGAAGCCCAGCACGCAGTGTACTCTGCGGGGAGGAGATGCTCGGAGTGGAGGGGGTGCCTGCGTGCATTGCCGACACCCCTGCCGGGCCGGGGCCATCCTGCCCAGTTCACCTGACGCAGCTTTAAACTCTGCCTTGTGAGAAAATATTTTTCGGTATGCTCTGCTGCAAAGCTAAAAATCTCATTGATTCTTTTAAAATGGAGTCATTAAACCGGTTATAGCTTGTTGAGGCATAATACATATAACCATATATATGCGTACGCGGGGGCTGCGTGCAGCCGAGAGCTTTCTTTGACCTCGCGTGTGTAAAGATGGAATATACGCTGTGTGTGTGAGACGGGGTGGAGAGACTGCGTGTCAGAGAAAAACAGGAATACATCTGGAGTGCTGGTCTCCATGACACCTGATCGCTATAAAACCAGACCTTTCTTGAGAGAGAGGCTTTTCTGCCCCTCGGCAGAGGGGGATTCTGGAAGCGCTGCACCCACTCGCACCCAGTTTTCCTTTGCCAACAGCAGCTTCACTGAACGTACTTTCTATCCTAGGCCAGATCACCTCTCTCCAGGACACAACCGCTGCACGGAGACTCCAAAAATATACAAGGGAACAACCTGCTGAAAAAAAAAAAAAACCTAACGGAGCAGTTTTCACTTTTCCTTCCCGGATTCCTTTTGGAATCCTGTGCTGGTTTTATATTCATATATATTTTTGCATTTGTACTCTAGAGCTACACGAGGGACAGCAACAGAATACATTTTGCGTTATGTTGCTCTGACTTTTGCTTCTCTGTTCAAATTCATCACACTGCGAGATGCACTCTGGATAGACAGACTTTAGATTAATGATCAGGCAATTAATATGTGCTCTTCCTTCCACGAGAAAGTTTTCCCAAATTTTAAGAGCAACCATTTAATAATTCATAAATTTTGCATCGCCTATGTTTTGGGACAGCTTGAGAAGGAATTATAGACCCAGAGGAATTTTTAAAAGGCCGTTTTGTAGAACCCGTGCTAATGGTATTTTGCTGGAAGAACCATCAGTGCCTGGTTACACCAAAATGTATTTTAGAAGGATGCCCTCTCCCAGACTACCACAGTAGAACTAGTAATAATAGTGATAATGAGGAAAGAGATCCAGATAATGCCACCTGAAAAAAAAAAAAAAAAATGTATTTCAAGAAATCATCACTAATCTTTTCCTAATCTTACTCTCATCTCCTTGGGAAAGCCCAGACAAATAACCCGGGGTTGGAGGAGCAGTTCTCTATTTTCAGGTGTATGTCTTACGATGGAGAGACAAAAATTATCACATCAACTTCAAATGTTAGGTGTAAAAACCTCGACTAAAGCAACTCCTTTTTCACTTGCATTATTACTGCTATTCAACATCATAAAACCATACATAAAATCCAATTTGCTTTCCCAGACTGCTGTGATTTCCTTGTATTTTGCACTTCATGAACCCCCAGCAAAGAAGTCGGCTTGGTCGGGTCTGAGACACTTTCCTGTTCTGAGTCCAAGCGCTCGTACAGTCCTGAAGTCTGTGGGATACTGAAATTATTCAAACCTTAAAAATTGCAACCACATATGTCATTTTGGCACTGGCTGACCTTTTCAGCAGACAGGTCATTCTGACACATAACAGGGAAAAGAAACAGAGCCACCTGCTCTGTACGAGGAACCGGGGCTGTGTGCTCTGCTGGAATTGCTAAGGGGATGTAGAAATGAACTCGGTCTCTGCAGACTGACAAATTCTGGGATCCAAGCGGTATCCTTTCTGGTTTTTTAAGGAAGAACACACACACTGTGCAATACAGCCTGTTCCTGGTGGTCGCACTAACGGATATGTTCAGGTGGAAAGGCAGCTCTGCGCTGCAGGCCCTATGACGGAATTTTCAGAGGAGATGCCGCAACTCTAAATTCAGTCATTGATAGCCAAGCGTGAGATAGAATCATAGAATCATTGAGTGCATTGGGTTGGAAGAGACCTTTAAAGATCATCTAGTCCAACCCCCCTACAATCAGCAGGGACATCTCTAACTAGGGCAGGTTGCTCAAAGCCTCATCAAGCCTGACCTTAAATGTCTCCAGGGATGGGGCCTCCATCACCTCCCTGGGCAACCTGTGCCAGTGATCAACCACCCTCATATTAAGGAACTTTTTCCTCATGTCCAACCTAAATCTACCCTTCTCTAGCTTAAAATCATTCCTTGTCCTGTCGCTTCAAACCCTTGAGAACAGATCCTCCCCCCTCTCTTCTTGTGGGCCCCTTTCAGGTATTGGAAGGTCGATAAAAGGTCCCCTTGGAGCCTTCTCTTCTCCAGGCTGAACAACCCCAACTCTCTCAGCCTGTCTCCACAGGAGAGGTGCTCCAGCCCTCTGAGCATTTTCATGGCTCTCCTCTGGACACACTCCACCAGGTCCACGTCCTTCTTGTGTGAAAGAGGATGGCTTTCGTTAGTCACGCCTAACTTTTTTTTTTGCTTGCTTGTTTTTTCCCTGCAGAGATTCGTGAAGAAAAAAATGATTTCCCAGATCCTCCCAGACCTTCCGACTCTGGATTAGGCTGTGTGGAACCGATTGCTTCTGTCAAAAAGTGGCCCTCTTCTCTAAAGAGCACACCCGCGGCCAATTGCAGCGCCTGAGGCTGTGCCCGCAGTGTCTGGGATCCGTAGTGCCAATAATGCTGAGGAGCTATGCTTTGTTTTACTGGAGCGTGGGATTCCCGAAACCTCGCCAACCGTGGGGTGCTCTCTGAATTTAAAGCATATCTGGTCAGTTGTTATTGTTGTTAGAAGGTAATATCTGTTACCACGTTTACTTCTTTCCTCCTCTTCCTTCTTCACGTCCCCTCTTTTGACTAGGAGAGCTTGTCAAGGGGAAAGGTCGTTGGTCGGTGGAGGGGTGGGGTGTTTGTGGTGGAGGGGGAGAGCCAGCGCTGCGGAAAACACGGAGAACTGATGAACAAGCAGCGGGTTCCTGCTGCTGTGGGTAGCCAGAGGCGCGTGCTCCCCACCTGTGAATCCCGTGGGATCGACGGTTTCCACGTCTCTCATGTGTAGCTGTGCGCAGAGAGAGGGTTTGGTGGCTCTAGCAAAGTGAAGGGGAACTTTTCCGTGAAATTTTGCTCTTAAAATTTCACCCCCTAAAATACCTTCAGCTTGAGAAGAGCGTTCTGCCTGGCCGAGGAGGGAGCTCCTCCGAGTCTCCCTCTGACGGGTTAGAACGCCCGACAGCTGCATCAGCCATTCCCAAACCAGCCTTCTCATGGTTTTCCTTCTCTCCCCCTCAGTTTCATACTGCATTTTTATAAAAGACATAAATATCCTACTGGCTTTAAAGATCAGAAGCAGCTTTTAGGAGTCCATGGCATTAACTTGTGTAGTCAGTAGACGCTTTGACAAGTAATCGATTAAGGAGAGAAGAAGCAATTTCTCCACCACCTTCTAAACGCAGGAGTCCCCCGTAACCAGACCTTCTCCGGCTGTTACCGATGTAAATCTTCAGCTTGACTTTACTCCAAGTAGGGGGCAAATTGCGTCATTTTTCAGCATTCTTGAAAACGTCACTTCACCCTGAGCTGTTGCGTCTTTGGAGCATATTGAGCTCATGGCAGTTTTGAAGTGATCCTTATTTTTTGTTTTGTCTTTCATACCAGAGTCCCCAAGTCTAGTTCCTAGATTGTCCTGTCTCGATTAAAAAAAAAAACAAAAACCCAACCAAACCAAACCACCAAAATTGACTGATGTTACAGAATGTAAAACCAACCCACTCCAGACCATGCGGTTGTCGTGTGAGGCGTGTGAAGTTTTTGGGTGCTCCAGCTCTCCGGACGGTTTGGTCACATCTCACCACGGCCTCATCCAGCTGTTCGCTCCTCCTCCTCCTCCTCCTGCCCGGAGAAAGCTGTCGGGGCGCCTGGAGCCCAGCAGCTTCGTGTATGGCGATTATGCCCCGGTAGAGCGTAGTCGGGATCACGTCGTTTTTCATTTTTTTTTGTTATTTGAAATAACAAAGACCGGTCTGTAAATGGTTTTTAAGTTACTCTCGTCCGTTTACCGTGTGTTTCTCCCTTAACTTGTGTGCTTAGTTGAGCCGTGTAGAGTTTTTTTGTTTGTTTTAATGGATTTTCCTGTTTGTCGGTCTGTCACGACGTTCACTTTCTCTTTCTGTCTCTCTCTTTCTCTCTCTCATTGAGAGGCATTGAATTACGTTTTCAGTAGTAAGGCTTCTTGCCGATATGAAGGGAACTTTTCAGAAAGAGACCTGCTCTGGGTCATTTAATTTTGAATACAGTTTTCAATCGTTCAAGTTTTGGATGGTTTATATCTAATGTGTGTTTCATTTTTTTGGAAAGCTATATTTTGTATTTAGGAAATGGTATAACTATTTTGCTATTTGTACTGAGTGAGTACATTGGCATAAATATAAAAATTTATATATATACATATATATAAAATATTCTTTTTTGCCACACATTTTTGTGGTAAATTTGTGAGTTTGTCTGATGTTCTACCACAACGTGGCGTCTGATAACAGTGGGGTGGGGTGGGGTTTGTTATGTCTTTATTGAGTATTTAAGTACTTTTTGCAACATAAATAACTTGTTCATCTCTCGCCATTCCATCAGGCAGTTTGTTGTTCCAACTGGCCACGAGAAGCCGCGCTGCGTGCGTTGCTGGCTGTCGCTCAGCACCACCTCGTAAGGAAACCCGTAGGCCTTTAGGCGCGTGTTAAACCGGGGGGGTTTTGTTCAGAATGAGCCATTCAGCTTTTATCCACTCTCATCGTCCCTATTTAATATTGTTATGACTCGCACCTCTGTGTTTTAACTCTTAATTTATGATTACGCTAAAAATGTTTCACGTTTTAATCATGACAAACAGAAATTCCCTGCTTCGTAATGTCCAGAGCTGCTTTAATCCCGAACCACGCTTTTTCTTTCCATTGTTTTTATTTCTTTTTTTTTTTTTTCCCGTTTCCTGCTAAGACAAAATACTAACAAACTCCTGTTACGGTTCACAACACGAAAGCAGCGTCCTTGCAGCATCGGCTTAATGCTCCGTGCGGCTTTGCAGAAGACTGAGGGTTATGGACTGAAACTCCTCCCGGGTGGGCGGGGAAGTCGACAGCCAGTTCCTCCAAACTGGTGGCGTTCACAGGATCCCAGTCCCAAGACAAGCTGTCGGGTGTCATCCGGGGCCTTCATACACAGAAGAAGTCATAGGAACGAGGAGCTGGCCGGCGTGCTGCTGCCGTTGGTTCCGCTGTTCCCAAGGGGTGTCTCCTCACGTTGAAGAAGCGCTGTCGGTCAGTGCCAAGTCACCAGGGACCAATTCTCCATTGACAAGATGGGTGTCCAAAAGAGAAACCTCGTACCAGGACTGCTACAGCTCCAGGGGAAAGGGTATGTTTGATCCGTGTGCGTATTTTAGGTCGCTTATGAAGAGAAGAGAAAAAATTATGTTTAAAAAAAAAAAAAATTAAAAAAAAAAAAAAAAAGGGCTGTGCTGTCACATTTTTCACTTCTGGGTAACACCTTCCGCGTGTTAAATTTCTCTTGTTCATTTTAGGTCAGTGTTTAAATGTACAACACTTGGAACATGTGATTTGGTTACAAAAAGTATTTGTCTTATGAACGAAGAGATTGCTCAGCGGTCGATCAGTGCTCGACAAGCCGCAGGCGGCTGTTACAGAGGATCGAGGGAGGTTTGGTGAACCAAGGAAGAGCTTGGGTTCGGGCTGCGGGAGCTCAGAAAGACCCAGGGACAGCGTGAGCCACGTCTGGGTTTTATCAGAGTCCCCAGCGTTGACTTCTGGGGTTTAAGCAGTTGATCTGGTCATTGGAGCTTACTCTGCTTGGTTTTTTCCATCCCGCGTGGGCAGGCGGGACGAGCGCTCGCTGCAGAGATGGGGCAGCATCGTGTGGAGGCCCTTTTAGTTGGAAAATTGGAAGGAAATTCTTCACTGTGAGGGTGGTGAGACCCTGGCACGGGTTGCCCAGGGAAGCTGTGGATGCTCCATCCCTGGAGGTGTTCAAGGCCAGGTTGGATGGGCCTTGAGCAACCTGGTCTAGTGGGAGGTGTCCCTGCCACAGCCGGGGGATGATCTTTGAGGTCCCTTCCAAGCCAAACCTTCTATCATTCCCATCCCTGGGTGCAGCCTGCAGCCAGACATTTTGCCATGACTTTGGTTGGTTCTTTGTGTGGTGGGGTTTCTCTGTTCATTTTTTTAATAGTCTGTACTTGTGCCACGCTGTGGGAGACCCCTGCCACACATGGCCCGGCCCCAGGAGAAACGCTTCCATGGCTGTGGGCAGGCTCCTGGCACCGGTGTCCTGCTGGCACCGGTGTCCTGCTGCCCTGGCCTGGGAGGTGGCAGGGGAACCAGGGGTGAGTCATGTCCCCTCCGCCCCTCCTGGAGATGCTGCAGATGTGTCCCTCCTGCCCCTTTGGCCCAGCAGAGCAGTGACCCACACACCCTCTCGCTGGCCTCAGCGCCGCGGTGGAGGACAGCAGGTTACAGCTGCTGAGCCCCAGCCTGTTTGATGCCACCGCAGAGGTTTTAACCACACACCCTGAGGAGCGAGACAGGGGCCGGCAGCCCGGGTACCCCCAGGCGGGCAGCAGGGAGCTGGGGAAGCTCTAACAGCAGGGACGTGCCACCCGCGAGGGGACTGCGCGAGCAGGAGCCACGTTAAATAGACAAATGTCGATGTTGCATGAAATTGGGCAATTATAATGAATTAGTCCTGGAAAAACACAAATCCATACGCGCACCATGAGCCTCATGTGGCCATGACCTGACAGCGTATAGGAGGAAGGGAAGATGTTCTTCACCGTGGGGTAGGACCACACACCCCCGGCCCAGAGCAGGAGCCCGTTGTCGAACCCCCTGCAGAGCAGCAGAGAGGGGGCTGCAAGTTCTTTTAATCAGTTTTTAAGTGTCAGGTAACAAAACATCCAGCTCCACTCCTGTCACTGGTCAGCTAGAAAAGAGAGCAGAAAAATAACATTGTACTGGCCCCAGGCAAGGTCCATCTAGAAGGGAGGAGCCAGGAGGAGCAACAGCCTCTTCACTAGGTCCCCTGGTGCTTCTGAACCCAGCACCAGCTCCTCAGCTCACCAAGGACTTGGCGCTAACAAAAAAAGTAAATCAGGTCTCAGTAGCAAAAACTCCACGTCACGTAAGAGTGACACCGACTGGGTGGAAAGCCTGAGGTGGTGGCCTGCACGCCTTGAAGGGCACCGGGGGAAAGCAAAGTTCTGCCCTAAAAAAAAAAGAATAAATTTTCCTCTGCCCAGGGCTGGGGCCTGAACTGCCGGCCCTGCCCTCGACCTGCTTGTTGGGACACCTGCTGCTGTGCGGGGATCTGGCCAGCCACGTTATCACCAAATCCCAGCATGGTGGGGCTGGAAGGGACCTCTGGAGATCATCTCGTCCAACCCCCTGCTCCAGCAGCTCCCCCAGA
>JAVSBS010005989.1:25716-86210 GCA_033124195.1 Coracias cyanogaster
TCCACAGGAGAGGTGCTCCAGCCCTCTGAGCATTTTCATGGCTCTCCTCTGGACACACTCCACCAGGTCCACGTCCTCCTTGTACTGGGGGTTCCAGAGCTGGACGCAGAGCTCCAGGTGAGGTCTCACCAGGGCAGAGCAGAGGGGCAGAATCACCTCTCTCCATCTGCTTCCATACATCCATCTTTATCATCTACATTCTACAGGTTTCTGTTGAGTCAGGCATTTGAGTAAGAAAATTAAGTATTTTCAGAATCTCTGCGCCTTTGAGGAAAGGTAAGAAACTAACAAGAACCCTCTGGAAAATCTCCCTACAACAGTGGAGACCGTTCTCTGTGCTTTAATTTCCCAGATTGCTGCTGCTGCTAGAGGAGAAAGCCCTGGTCAACATTATAAACTCCACTCCCACTTTACTGACTCATTTTTATTTGGACAAAGAGCAGATAAACATACCGATACGCAGAGAACCTGATGCAGGGGCAGAAAAATAATTATTTCATCTGCTGGCAGCCAGAAGGTGCACCCACCTACAGAACTGTCCAGGGCACCGGCAGAGCTGTGGACACGGCGTGTTACCTTGCACAGGGCTCCTTTCCAGCAGCTTATAAAATGCCTGGAATATTGTATATATTTTTCTTCTATCATTCTTCTCATTGGATTTCACTTACATTCCCTTTTGCTATCAGACCGAGGGTGATAAATTGAAGACGAAAAAGTGCACATTTCTCCATGTCTTTTAAAAAGCACTTCAATAAATATTACCCATGCAGCCAAGTGTGTCCTGCATTTGAATAGGTGCAAAGCAGTGGGGATGTCACTGCGAAGGAACATCTGCCCGGCGGCTCCTGGCACCGGTGCAGTCAATATACTAAACCTTGATTTATATTAGCAAACGTTCATATTGAAATTAATACCCCTTTTTGAAAGCGTTACTGTTTCAGTTTCACCTTAGATATTAATCTAGCATCTAATCCATAACTGTTTGTAAATATGCACATTTGGGGAATTAGTCTTAGATAATGTCCAAAGGTCTTTCTTCCCCTCGGTAGCATCCCTTCAGGAATTCTGAGAACCAACCCAACCTGCTCCATGAGGTAGTGCCACAGGATGAGGCTATTTTTAAGCTTTAAAATACAACAGAAAGACAAACTTTAACAATAAATCATGGATAAATGTACTAAGCGCTCTGGATATTAACAGAAATATCGCCTCACAAACAGAAGTTCTGTCTTTTAACACTTTTGCCACTAGTATTTATTTCAATGTAGTAAGAGAAATTAAGGAAGTCTGAAACCTCTGCTGGCAAAATACATTCCCAGGAGGAAAACCTTTTTATGGCATATTTCAATGCAAAGTGTGCCCCTAATATCAAACTCTCCCCATTTTTTCTTTCCCATAGCTTCTCCCAAAGAACAGGACAAATGATACGCTACTAGAAAAATCTCTCATCATGATGGCTCTGACCTGTATCAGCTCCTGACCTTCCCTGCACACAACAGCCCGTGTCCTGTCTCAGCCACCAAAAGCATGTCTGGCCTTGGATCTCTCCAGTTACCCTGTCTTCTCCAGCTCATCACATGTCACCCCACCTTGCATTTGGGCATAAAGACAACACAGTGACACCACCCCACTTCCCTCAGTCAGTTGTGTCACCTGGCACTCTTCCCCGTGGTATCTCTATCACCTTGCTTTGTGCCTCTGCTACCAGAGTTGTCACCTTGGCCATGGACATCCCCACACAGCTCATGTCCCCACGCACTGCACCTCTGACTTCATCCTGCCTCTACAACCACCATTTCACTCCACCTTCACTCCATCTTTCCTCCCAGTGAGACCCAGCATGGGTTTAATATCAGAAATGCTTCTGGAAATTAATTTTTGTCTCGCTGCCTCAATGACCCGATTGGCCCTCACACACTCCCCAGAATGAAGGAGCTCAAACAGAACAGCGAGACAGGCACACGCCGAGACCGAGGAACCCTCGCTGCTCTACAGGCTAGCTCATTTTTCTCCTTATGATCCTCGCTATATATCTAAAACTAGACTGTGAGCTCGCTGAAGTAGGGCCTGGCTTTTCTATATGCTCCAGTAAAACAAATTACATAATAAAAATAACTGATGTTTGAAATGTAATTGGTCACTAGAATTTGCAAATCAGTAAGATAAAACTAGAGCAGTTCTGTAAATCAGTAGGTGATGAATTGGCCCAGGGTAAAATAAGCTGAGCAGTGGCTGTCAGGATGTCACCCAGAACGTGGATTTACAGCTCAGAGGCACTTTGCCTTCGCTGTAGAATTTGCAGATTCCTGATTCCAATCTCCAAAAGCAAAAGGCTCCGCGCAGAACAACAGCTGGATTATCAGCACAGGGTGTCTAGGAAGAGCTCGCACCCCTGCTTGGAGGTTAACATTGGATTTCTGCACTGTGTGGTCATCTTTGACTGAAAGAATCGATACACAAAATTAATTCCGGGTTCTCAACATTACCTTCTCAGCTGCAGCTACAAAAAAAAAAAAAATTTTCTTGTTCAAAGCAAAGAAGAAACCAGCTAAATACTACTACTGCCAGGACTAAAATTTGAAAACGAAATCAAGTAACTGCAGCAAAACACCCTCTGCCCCCCAGATGAAAACACAACCAATCTCATACAAAAATCAGCCTTTCCTCTACTGCAATAAATACAAGGTTTAAAGATTTCATGGTACACCAGATGTCTGTGACACCTTTGGGGATGAGACGCTGACGATTCCATAACCTAAAGGACCAGACTGAAACGGCTTTGGATCCCTGTTAGTCCACGTGGTCAAAAAATTGTTCCAATAATGAGAAATAGAATGTTTTTAATTAAATGCATGGTGATAGTGCTTACAGTGGTCTGTGAAGCACAACCACAGCACTGAGAGTCCCCAAGCCCTGTCCCAGTGACCTGTCCCATTGTGCGTGGGCAGAGCACGATGTCTCTACCAGGTGAGACAAACCGGTCACTCACCAGCAACCATCTGCCAGACGCCCTCACCCACCACGGCTTGTCACATGAAGAAACCGAAATATTCAGGCCATTTCTACCTATGTTTTGGAGGCTCACTGAGGAGATACAAATTCTGTTCAATGACGGGAATGGGAGCCAGGAGACATCACCCAAAGTGCTGGTCAGCTCTAGCTGCAGCTACAGCTGGACCACCACCTTCTTCCCATGCCTTGGTTCCCCGCTAAATAAACCTGGATTTCCTAATCCTTACCTCCCCCAGCAAAGCACTCTAAGACCCAAAGATGAAGATTATTATTACGAGTAGATGTGGCGCTTCGGGACATGGGCTAGGGATCAGGGAGATGATCCTAGAGGTCTTTAGACAGGAGTTAAAAGCAGTTTAAAATCTTGCTTCCGATTGTTCTCTTTTCCTCATTTTTCTGTGGTATTGGGCAAACTTCTTAATCTATTTCTTGCTGCCTTCTGCATCTTTTCTTAGTAATGATGATCACAGAACCATAGATGATAAAACTTTGTGTCTAAATTTAACCATTTATGAAGAATTTTCCCAACTTCCTTGTGAAATGCTTTGAAGAGGGCCAAAGGTGACTATTTTCAGTGCTCATTTGGAGTGGCTTTTTTATTGCTGGAACACTTGACGTTTCCTCTTGGCCTGCAGGCCCTGTACCCAGCACCGTGTGGCTGCCATCCCGCGGGACTACGGCCTTCCACACCTTCTGCTCCACTGCCAACCTTGCTCACTGTATCTTCAACTAGTTTTGATCTATTGTTTCATGTCTATCTCCAAAATGCAGAAAAATCAGTATCTTCTCCAGTAAGCTGTCAACCCAGCTACCATACAGAGACCCAAAACTCTAATCCCATCTACATTACTGTCTACTGTGCAAAGAAAAGCGAGCCCGTTTCCGAGATGCTTATTTACCTAATAGACTATAAAAGGTATCGAGGGAGTCATTCCATTCAATTGGGTCAATCTTACGTATGTAAATATGTATTTAAATTTGGTAAATATGTACAGTATTTAGAGTATGTGGAGAATGATTCTTCTGTGGAATGGGGCACCTCTTTCAAAAAGGTTTACACTGCTCCAGGTAGATTAAACTCCTTTAAACACCAATAATGAAAGCTGAAATCTGCTGGAAAAAGAGATGCCCTCTTTTGTTAACCGATGTGAATAAACATTGCTGAGCTTTGCAGCATTCTAATTGCAGTTATTAATTACACGTATTTCAATGAGATTAACTTAGTGGACTTGATATAACATCTAATTTTAAGGGTAGAAAGAAGCATTCGGTTTCACATGGGAAATGAAAACAATCCCATTATTTAAGGGCTCTGCGTGTGTCTGTCTGTGTGTACATACGGATGCGTGTATTTGTCTACATGAATGAATCCCAACTATGGAAAAAAGCATTACATCCACATGCATGTTTTTCTCTTCCCCACCCTTAAAATGCACAAATTTTCTAAAAAATAAAATTCTTGGTAACATTTTTCTGTTCATCCACTGGAAAAAACCCAAAATCTTGGTACCTTCAGCCTTCCAGCTGGAATGTTTCCTAGGAGAGTAAATCTGTTGATACTCAATTACTATTCCCACTGCTCCACAACCCTGAATTTATTGTGCAACGAGGCTAAGCAGACCTCCGTTAAAGAAATAGTTTTATTAAAGAGTTCTCCAAGTAAAAACATCAAGCTGCTTGAGACATACTTGTTAGAACTCTTAACAGAACGGTTCTGAAATAAATACATTTTTGAGGTACTTACGTCAGCACTCGTTTTTGTAGGAGAAGCTCTTCCACCATCCAGTGGCTTATTAAGGGCTAATGGAGGCTGGGAGGGGGACGCACAGGAAACCAGCATATTTCAAGGCTTAGAGCAAAGAGGTTTCCAGCCATGGCAAAAGCTCTGGAGGTTTCATTTAACAGAAAATGCCTCTCTAGCCCAAGTTCACACCTCGCATAGTCAGTATCAAAGCGCTATGCAATGAGAAACACATTAGACCACACTTATTTATATTACACCCTAAACAGCAAGTCTAAATAATTTAGGATTTCTACAGCTTGATTGGAAGAAAAAAAAAAAAAAAAAAATCAAGCAAACAACAAAACAACCCAGTTACCATTTTAAAAGTCTGAAAATATGTGCTATTGGGGCTCTGAGGGCCGCCAGCTTCCCTTGGAGGAATGACACGGCACGCACAAGAAAATCCCATCGCCCTCAAACTCAAACGTGCTTTGGGGCGGGGGGGAAAGGTGGGCAAGGAAGGGAGGGAGGGAGAACAGTTTGGGTCTTGGCTCGACTGCCCTTAGTAAAAATACAAAAGATAAAACTGAGGCTTGGGCACAAATCCACAATGACCAGAAAGTCCAGAATGGGGCCAGGCGCCCCCGTGCCCTGCAGTGCCTGTGCTCCCGCTGGAGCCCTCTGTGGAAATCCTTTTATTTCATCGGGTTTATCATCATGTAACTGTCATGTCATAATCCCTCACTCTTAAAAGAGAAAGCAGCGCGCCCAGAATGTCCACCGCTTTTCGAATTTCCAGACACACGTGTGGTGTTTGAGATACGGAGTATCTCTGTAGGTACGTATACGATATATACACAGTTGTGTATGTGCACACTCATGCACTGATAAAAGGAGGTGGTTAAAAATATGCAAAAATCAGATGGCTTGTTTACATTTCATTAAATGTTAACGTTATTATTTAAATGTTAACATTTTATTAAATGTAAACAGTGCCGATATGTTTCTAGAGTAGTTGAAATATCTTCATTTCTGTCTTCAGATAGGCTTGTGACAACTAAGCGACAGTATAACCTGCATTTCCACAGCCCCGAACCAAACAACTCTCCTCAGCATCTCTGTCAACATTCATGTGACTTAGGGCTGACGTGAGGAAACACTGGGAAGGTGAGATGGTCCATATGGGTTATAGAAATGATCTAGCAACCGAAATGTCCAAAAGTATGAATCATTTTCTCATCATTACCTTTTTTCCCCCCCTTAATTTAACAATTAAAAACATACTGATCATAGCCAAACCTAGAAAGGGTGGCAGAACTCTTTTTTGTCCTGGTGCTGAGACTCACTCCAAAAAGTGAGAAGCAGCTCAGGAGAACCTCTCTCTCCATCCGGTGTCTACTGCTGTGGATTCCAGATACCCAATGACACATGGAGCAGCAGTGGAACTTTCCTGTAAGACATATGGGTTCTTCTGCCCTCTGAGATGATTATTCCTGACAAGTGAGGTTCTGCAAGAGCCAATGCACTGGAGCATGTTTGGGTCTGGGTGCAGGTCTCGTAGCTGGCCCTGCACAAGCAATCCTGCTAATTCCTTTCATCGGACTGTGCCGTGTCATGTGGAGAGAATGTGGGTCACCTAATATTAGTATCATAATAAAATCAGCTTTTGCAATCAGTCCCGACACCTTCAGCTGACTGCTGTTTTCCATTAAAATCTTCTCTTAGATCAAGTTATACAATGAAATTCAGCTTTCTGCTGCCTCCATTTTCAACAGATTATAATGAACAACATCTTACGTTTGCATAATACCTTTAGTAGCGTGTCAGAAAAGAATAAAGTACTCTTTCTAACAAAAGCCTGGTTAGAGTAGAAGACACAGAAATCAAGCAAAAAGAAAATCTTCTGAACTAGCATTGAATTTCAACATTCTACTTGCTTATCATACAGTATAAATAATTCACAGCTGAAAATCTTATTTTCAGAAATGTTTACTGACACAGCAAAAATCCATGTGAGAGGTTACTGACATGACATGGAAACGCACACCTAAAAAGACTGGAGTGATCACCAAAAGGATGAGCAAAGAATTAATCCAAGCAGAATATCAGATAAGAGAATATATTGGCCTGAATAAACCAGCTGATAATTAACAGCTCATCTACCAAAGCCTGAGACTTTTCAGATCTGTCCAACAGTAGGTGTGCTCCAAACCACCAGCTTGTACTGTAGGCTTCTTCTGCTACCCTTTCAGTCTTTGATCTAGTTTATATTTTGATTTGAAAGATACAAAGAGAAAATTACGAGGAGAAATCTACCAGGATAGGGAAATAAAATTTTGTTCAGCTCTTCTTACTTCATTCTACTTTGTGGTTTTGAGAACGTCAAATGATCCCACATCCTGGAGGAGTGGGAACAGGCGGGCAGAAGCAGGGCTGTGGGTGCTGGGTTCAGGAACAAGGCTGTGGCAGGAGGACCACGAGGGTGGCCAGGAACAGGAGAAGCTGCCACAGCAGGCCCAGCACCCAGAGGTGTGTGAGACCCACAGCTGGGAACACCAACAGCAACAGTGTGCATTTGTCAGCCACATTCGCCAGCTCGTTCTTTCTTGGAACAAAAAAATTCCCAGTTAAAGATCTGAAAATACCCATTTCTGTAACTCTCACTGGGAAAAAGAAACCTCACAATAAAGGAAAAAAAATATTATGTTAAATCCATTTTGTTTAATTTCACATGCTGAAATGGCTGTTGGTAGCACAGAAACGATACAAACGATTGCTCTGAAATGGAGTGGCATTGTCTCATCGCTCACTCTCAACTGTCCACACAAAAAAGGGACTTTTGCTGGAGTACTTGGCCAAAATGGAAAGAGGAGTAGTCAGAGGACACGAGGAAGCTGCAAAGGCTTGGCAGCTGGCAGCAGGGTGTTAAGTTGTGGTAGAAGAACACAGACAATCATAGAATCACAGAATGGTTTGGGTTGGAAGAGACCTCAAAGTTCATCTAGTTCCAATCCCCTGCCAGGGCAGGGACACCTCCCACTAGACCAGGTTGCTCAAGGCCCCATCCAACCTGGCCTTGGACACCTGCAGGGATGGAGCATCCACAGCCTCCCTGGGCAACCTGTGCCAGGGTCTCACCCCCCTCAGAGTGAAGAATTTCTTTCTAATTTCCAAACCAAATCTACCCTCTTCCAGTTTGAACAATGACAACATCCAAATGACCGCACCTACAGTGGCGCACAGGAACTGGGAGACAACCGAGCTCCAGGCGACCCAGCGCCCTGGCAGCACTGGGCACCATCCCTGGGCACCCATCCCACTCACCATGGCCACAAACACATTTTTAGTAACCATTACACCTTTTAAAGTGAAAAAAAGCGTTGAGTGAGAAGGTTTGTTACTTAGTACAAAAAACTGTTCAAGTAAAGGCGTAAAAGCTACACGAAATTTTAAATACAATTATCTTAGATTACAATATTTGGCTTGAAAGATCTGGAGGGTATTGTTTTTGATAAGACAGAGCCACTTGACAAGGCCTGTCACCACTCCAGGTCTCTCTGTTGTCAACTAAAGATGAAAGGACATCACAAAGAATTAACTTCAGCTTTTAAACATTTTGAAAATGTCAAAGAGGTCATAGCTGATCTATTTCCTTATACAGCATATTCACTTGATGAAATTTGTGGTAACAATGTGTTTTTACTTTTCATTCAAATTGGTCTAAAATCCTGGTAATTGATCACAGCCTAATGAGAGCTGACACGGGCCCGGTGCGATTGGCTGAGCTTTGTATCAATCACAGCTGCTGCCGGTCCACGCTGTGCATATTAGACTTTCTAATGGCACTAATTGGCGAGTATGGAAAAAACCTGCTCAATCTCCTAGTGTAGTTTCCAGAACCATTTATTTGGTTTCCAGTTACACTAAAGCCAATTTAAGCCCTTTTATAACTAACACCTTCCTACATATAGGACCTATTGTTCCTGCCTTCTCACAGTCCGTCTAAATAGTCCTTAAAATATTCAGTGAGATGACTCTATATTAAAAATGGGGCCAATCTGTGAAACAGCAGAAGTAAAAGTAGAAGCTAAATATTTGTATTGACCTTTTAGGAGCATTAGCCAAGTCAGTAAAATATCTCAAAGGCATCTTATTATGCATACAGAGGCCAAATTCTTAAATCTCATTTAAAATAACATGCGGCCACATTTGCTAGAAGGTGATTTTGTATTTCCAGAACATCTTAGCGTCTCTAAATATGAAAGTTATCAGTTAAGTTGAAATGCTGTTGTAATCATGTTAATCCTTCCCCCACCCCTTCCATATGATTTGGAGAGAAAGGTCAAGTCTGCTGTCACTTCCCTCTAACTGATGCTCAGAGCCCGTGTGCACCGAGCATGATACATTTAAAAGAAACCAAGCAATCGGCCATTTTCTGCATCAACTGTATTAATCATAAACCCTCCATCTTGAGCTGAAACAAGAGGTGAGGTGCACAAGGACAAAGGCAGAAAGTTTTCTCTCTGCTCAGAACCAACGAATCCTATTCCGGTTTGGTCATGTTCCTCACGCTGCACAAAAGGGTAATGATATTAACGGTAATTTATAAGATAGACTGCCAAGGAAACAGGCGTTCAGCTACCGATAGGACTGTACAACTGAGACCGGTGCTCACGATAAACAACAGGGTGATGTATATAGGACAGGCAGGTGCCTCATTTTAGCCTTCATACTTGCACATTTTTTTGCTACACACACACACAAGAACACGTGTTTATCTAAATCTCTTGTTAACCAAAACACATGACTTTCATATACATATGCTACACACACACAAGCACGTGTGTTTATATACAGAGAGAGACACCACCCGTGATGAGAACACACAGGTGGAAAGTGGCACTCAGCAACCTGGAGTATTTTGTATTTCAAGCCATAATAATAAAAAGAACAAGAGACAGATAGAAATAAAGTTTAGAGCAAGCAAGCACTAAGGTTTAGAACAAACAGACCTAATTATGCTGTTTGTTCTCCAACCCGAGACAAAAATAATCCTTAACATATTAACAGGACTGTTCAGCAATACTTCTTACATTCCACTAAGCAATTTGTATTTGCTTAGTGGAAATAGCTTAGGAGAAACAACTACCACCCATGTCTCTCATACATTAGAAATGGAGGGTACACGCAGGAAAACATTTTAATAAAGCTACAGTCTGCATTTGCAATTGTATGCTAAAAAAAGAGAAATAATTTACTGTACAAATTACTTCAATGTGCTTCTTTAAAACATCTGGTGAGCTGAATGAGGTCACATCCTCAGGACAGGCATGGCTCGCAAAATCTTTATCAAGCTACCTACGGGGGGACGGCGAGACGGCCGCAGGTTTTCTGAACGAGACTAGAAACAATTCCCAGCAAGATCTACAGATGTCACCCAAGGTGACTGTTCCAAAGCCTTTCCACTCAAATCTGTCTTGCTTGTATTTGAAAACGTTTCACTTCTGTGAGCCACTGTTAGGCCACAGGTAAATTTGATCCTGGTTCAGTTAGTCGCTGGCATCAGTAGCGCTTAAGCGTGGAATTACAGACGAGCATCGTCCCAACGCTTTGCCAGCTGCAGCCACCCGAAGCACACAGCTCCTCGCTTGCTCCCCCGATAACCAACACCTTCCTTACACAAATTACATGGTCATCTATCTAACTGGCTCTATTTTCACAGCCTACCTGCCGATACCTACACCCACCCGCGGGAGAGGAGTGGGACAAGGTTTTCAACGCGCCAAAATCGGATTGTGCAAACACACCGACCCCCTCAGCAACACTGCCCAAAGCAAGAAGAGAAACACACGAATGAAATTTTTATCTTAAAGGTGCTCATATGTATTTTACCGAGAGTTAACATACAAAAGCCTTAATTTGCCAGTTTATGTGTACTGAGAGCTTGGTTCGATGGGCAATGCAACAATCCCCCCCCTCCAAAGGCAGCAGCGTGAGAATATCCAGAACCAGCCAGAAGGTTGAGGGTCTGCCCAGCTTTCCCCCTCCCTCAGCAGCTTTGCTAACGAGCAAAGGAAAAGGATAACCATCGGTGCTTTGTCGGTCACTGCCTCCCGAGAGCTTGCCGGGACTGCGGTGTTGCTCTGCACGTGCACAGAGAAAGGAGATGTTATGAAGAGAAGAGAAAGGAGGAGCCGTTTTCCAAGGCAGTCTCACTGAGGAACAAGGAACTCAACACAAATCTTATCAGAAACATTTTTAAGTGATCTTTCCAAAATTTCTACCTGACTTTCAAAAAAGAGAGAACTCTCTTAAAAGTCAACGCACATTTGAAAATAAGCCTCTGCAGGTAGCAGCAACGTTCCCTTGGCTTCCCCACTTTCCTTTCAGGCCAGAATACATGGCACAGACACTGCAAGCGCTTTGGAACAGCCACTTCTGAGAAAGGAGGAGGGAAGTCCTTGCAGAATATAATTTCCGCACCAAATTATATTTAATGGCAATAATGCGCATTTTCTATTTTCAGTCCTAGGAGAAGTAGTCAGGCAGAAGAATGTAAAGGCATCTCACATGCTGCAGGTGAGCTCTGAAGCCCCTCTTTTCTAGTTCAGGAGATTTGAGGTTAATCAGTTTAAAATTGCATTGATTTATAGAATCATTTTGATTCAGTGAGGGAATAAATTGAAACGAACGATGAGGTACATCTTAAGTATATGTTCTGTTTTGCTGCTTGTTCAGGATTTGGGTATAATGCAAGGAAAAGTAACACTCCTCGGCCAGAATTGTCGTGGATCCATGGCGGTCCCTGACCCAAACAGGCAAAGCAGAGTCTCTGAAATAACACTTTGAGCAAGGAAAGAGGTGAAGGGAGAATTTTGTTTATCAACAGTTAATAAACAGAAACTGAAAAATATTTAGGATTTATGTAATTCATTTCAGTATGCTGCTTAATCCCATCGCTTTCACCACTGGAACGGAATGACTCCTGCACTAAAGCAGCAAAGAATGAGATCGGTTCCCGACGGAATCCCGGCACTGCTCTCCTCCTCAGCTCTTCACACACGTGCTCTTCTTGACTCGTATCTCACCAAAAGAAAGTAGGATCCAGGCCCCTTTGGCAGTTGCACACACGCAACGCTGGTTAAAAGACAAGCTCCTTGGAGCAGAGCTCGTGTGCTTCTAGAATATACGGGCCTGTGTTCAAAGACTTAGCAGAGAGTACAGCAAGGGTCCGGTCACCCTTGGGCTTGGGGCGATCAGTACAATCAAAACCAGCGGCAAAATACCAGTGGAATAATGTAGCCATTTAAATAAAGTTGAAATTCTGGTTCTAATTATGCTTCTACCGTCATCTTCCTTCCACAATCCTGCTATTCGGAGATCCTCCTGTTCTCTTTTTAGAGCGCAAGTTATCTTGAAGTAACTAAAGTCCCATTTAAAAGGTGATTTTAATCAACCACTTTGCTAAATTGAGAGGAATTTGATTAAACCATTCTAACCTCCGCTACGTTAGCAACCTGCATAATCAATTTTCACCTCCTCAAGTTTTCTGGACATACCAACTCCCAGAAATTTGATGCTCCAGCACTAGAAATCTCAACTGCTGGGAGCCTGACACTGAATTTATTACTATCCACACGATCTTTTCTTGTTTACCATGTATAACACCCAAAGGGCTATAACGGAACCTGGTCCACAAGGCAGTGAATGATACACAAATAAATAAAGCCACGGGGCAGATTATTTGCTACAATACAGCACTATTGCTTCACTGGCTCCACCGGAGTTGTTTGTACCAGTTTACTAGCAAAGAATCTCTCCCAGAACAATAATGTCACGACTGTGCTCCTATAGCTCTGTCCCTGTGAATTCTCACATATGTTTCCAGGCATTCATTAATTAGCGCTTCTAAAACTTGGAGGTAGCAACGTGGCGCGGCGACAGCCCCTCGTGTGCAATAAAACGCAGACACCTCCAATACCGGCGATCAATATGTTGGGGAACAAAATAGCGTACTATTCTATAGCCAGCGTTATTTGCTGATGCACCCAAGTATTCCCCAGCAACCTCTGGCCAGCAGAATCTCGCTTCTCTTCCAGGTCTGAGCAGATGACAGCACAAGGTGGGACACTGCTGCTCGTGCATCAATCACCCCGCCAGATTAAAGCACCCCGAGACCCTTCCTTAAATTGAAGCCCCGCTTCCTGCACTCAACAGGAGGGACGTGGGACTGCAAAAGCTTCACGTTCAAAAAGCAGAGTATTTTTTTGTGTGGACTGAAACAAACGTTACCGCAGCATAGCGAATCCTGAAACACTCATTTATTTGGAATTAACACTAATTGCATTTGAAGAGAGAGACTTTAAAGATTAAAAAAAAGGCAGGCAAGCAAACCTCACTCCCGGACATGCTGTGACTGCTCTAAAAAGCCCACGTTATTTTCCACATGCCTCGTAGTTGTATTTCCTTATGTAATTGTAATAGAAATTTAAAGTCCTGTAGCTGACTCGAGCTCTCACTCTGACATAGTTTTCCATCTGCTTTTATTTTGGCATCAGACTGGAAAGGATTCTTGAATAGACGCAAACACGAGTAAAAACTGGTCATTTCCCCAGACCAAGCAGTACATGACAATGGATGCTTAAAGTCCCTGTTCTTGGGTGCCAGCTCCTGGGGAACACCTTTATGCTGACAAACCAGTACCTCCTCTGAACACAACGTGCTTATCACTGGCTTTGCTCTCCAAAAAGAGACAGTAGACATTAAAATGACTTGTCAGAAAAGCATATTATATTTTTAAAGTGCAACATATTTTTTCCCTAATTCAAAACAGCAAATGTTAAACTTAAAGACTCTTCCTAGTGCATGTTAGTGACAGGCAAAGCTCCCAGAGGGGTGACTGCCTTCAAAGACAGGTAAATGAGGGCCCATATAAAACAGCCAAGTATTGATGTTGTAGTAAAATTCAAGAAAAACACATTGGCAGACAAGTAAATTTGTCACTAATAATTTAATGTAATTTCCCTAAAATGGAGGTAATAGGTACTCAGGGAATACACCTCCAGGGTTTACATCAAATGTGCATGTGGAAAATTGTGAAATAATATTTTTTTTAAATGTAGATGCTTTGGCTGACATGTTAGTTTATGATGAAAATCGCTCTCCTGAAATGATAAAGGGGAGGGAAAAATATAAGCTTCCAAACATATACAACTTGTATCTTCTAAAACCATCCCCAAAATGACAACTCCGATAGAGACTGCTGAATGCCGAGATCATTTGTTTGTGTTTTAGTTTCCCCTTTAAAATGATGGACTGCAATTACCAAATAGTAATGAACCAATCATGTTGCAAACGCTATTTCCTGTGTCATTCTGAGTTATAGAATCTAATATCAAGCTCATTTCAAATATTCCAAAATTGCATATTTTTCTCTGCAGTGAAGTGACAGCTCAAATTGTGTTTAGTTGCAACCATATGACCATGAGCAAATCAAGTATAAAAATTTCATTTTCTCTAAGTGTTAATGCAATATTTTTAGCTCAACTCCTACAATGGTTCACTTTGCAGCACACAGGATGGTGCTGGATGCTGCTCAAGTACCATTATCAATTATAACGCGCTTTCTATAAATTTTAAACAATACTTGTACACGACTCATGTAGGTAAGATTCACAGGAAAAAAACGGAGAAAAAATCCCCTCTTCTTCTTCAAACAGATAGGGCTACTTTCAGCTATAAATTGAAATTGCACTGTGCAGGCTTAATATGATAAAGGCCTGCATTTTTTTCCAAGGCAGTAAGAAAATAGGGAAGGAGTAAAAAAAAAAAGAAAACACCAAGAAAAGAAAACATAAAAAGGAAAAATGCAGCTGCCACAAGCTCTAATACTGAATGGGAGGGGGGGAGGGTGGGTGGGAAGGGAACCCAGAAAAAGGATTATGAATTGGCATGAAAACAAAAACTATAGCATCTCCATCATACTATATAAAATTAAGATAGACCACGATAAAGAATGTGTTATCTGCAAATACTACAGGCTAATACTACACTTGCATGTGCACAGACAGTTCACCGCTGGTGGGGAAAACCTGCTCCCATCTCAGCCGGGCACGGTAACACACCTCTGGCTACGAACACAGCTCAGGTTTTCCTGCGAACTCGCTGTCTCCTAACGCCATGTTGTACGTTCATGCTCTCCACTGCTGCTCTCATGTCTCTGCTGTACAAGTGTACATACTCCGAGACCAGGACAAGAGGTAATGGCCTCAGGTTGTGCCTGGGAAGGTTTAGACTGAATATTAGGAAGAAATTCCTCGCCCAAAGAGTGGTCAGGCACTGGAAGAGGCTGACCAGGGAGGTGGCGGAGTCACCATCCCTGGAGGAGTTAAAAAAACGAGTAGATGTGGTACTTCGAGACATGGTCTGGGGGTCAGGGAGATACTGCATGAAGGTTGGACTTGATGATCTTAGAAGCCTTCTCCAACCTGAATGGTCCTACGATTCTATCTAACTTTGGGTATATATTCATGGAAGAGGTTGCTATTCATGAAGCCTCACTTGGATTGGTTGATTCACATACAGAACATTATGCTAAGAGAAGACTGCAAAAGACTATGCTGCTAATTACCTAAACCTCAGCATCATGGAACCAAATCCTCTACACCAGGGTGCCAGCATCTCCCACTTCATGAAGTACTTGGATGCTCACCGGAGAAATCCAGCCATTTGCTGGAGCAGGACTTAGTGCATACACTGCACGCCTGGCAAGTTTTAACCTCAAAGGAGTATAAAAAATGCAACGGGCTTAGAGTTACAAAGTCACCTCTCACTACTTTGTACTGAAGTAGTCTTTCCAAAGGGTTTAAAGAAAGGCTGACTTTAAAAAGCCACCTACATCTTCTCCGCGTCGCATGGCGAGGCCTGCGCAGCTCGGCACGCTCTCCTGAGGAGTTTTACGTGGCACGGGCCGTTTCAGGGAAAGCGTGCTGGCAGCAATTCAAAATAACAACGTCCTCTGAAAGGGACTCCGCATTTCACTACTTGGTGTGATGGGCACGATTCACATTCCCTGAAAATCCGAGGGGTTTTGAAAGATCACACGCTAGTGAAAGGCGGGGAGAAGGCACGGCGCTGATGGACTCGTGGTAAAGGCCGCGCGTTCGGGGAAGGCAACACCACATCCCTCCTAACATTCACACACAACCTCCATACAGCTTTTTTCAAAAGCGGGCCACGAAATGCTTCACAAAGGACTTTAGTATATACAGCAGTAAAATGATTTGTCCGAGGTAACAGGGCTGGCCAAGAGCAGCGGCAGAACTTCCACCCCCTCAGCCTGCAGCCCAGGCTCTCTGCAAGCACACATATCATCCCTTATGCAGCAAACAGAAGAAATTTTCATGTTCGCTTCAGTGTTTTTTTCTTCCTTGGATCTTTACAAAGCCCCTCTTTTTTTTAGGCTGTTGTTTATTTAACTTCTTATGGATCTCAACCATTGGGTTGCACACAGAATTAATAGCTAAAGTTACACGCAAACTGTTCTAATGGAAGTTAAAATAGTAAATGGATATTTTCCTTCTGAACTTAGGGTTTGATAGAAAATTAAAGAATACCAATTATATCCCCAGCTACTTGGTGATTTTGGATCTTATTTGCCTTCAGAAACAAATTAATTTAAACTTTTCCTAACCTAAACAGAGCAGTATTTGATCCTAAATTTTGGTTAAAAAAAGGCAATAGAAAATATAATGTAGGACACATCTTAGTGTTAGAAGGGAGAGAAAAATTATGCTGTGAATTGCTTAGACTTTCTTCTTCCAGCAGATTATAAAATAACTGAGGAGGCCTTCAAATTCTGCACTAAAGTCTATGAATGTAACACCTGAAAAAACAGATTTAGCCACAGAAAGTTATAAAAAAAAAAAACCCACACCCATGCAACCCCCCCCCCCCCCCCCATTCCCTCTCAAACCCACCAACTGCAGCTTTTCCTATGAAAAAGGACACAAAAAAGGTCCCAAAGTTCTGCCTCACCGGAGCCGTCCTTACCAAGTGTGAGCAGACGTGGCTTTGTCACCAGTGTTTTACAGAGAGCATACACAACACGACACAAGAATCAGTGTCATGAAAAATCAATATTTATTTAAATCTTTCTATCCCATCTGCTGCCACTGACTATAACGGTAGTTGCATTTATCTGTGCATGTGTTTGTAAGTACGCGAGGTACTCAGACACCCACACAAACACGACACACCCACAAATCAGTAAGCATGCAGAAAAATATCTTAAGGAATTCTCTCTCCTCCGTTCCTGCTCGTCTTTGTACTATTAGAACAACAAAAAGGATGTAGAAAGATATTCCCAGCACCTTTGGGGAGAGCAGGTAAGCTAGATACCCAGATTCAAGGATTTTTCTTCTTATATGAGAAAACGTCTCTTTAAAATTGCATTACTGGCATTTATGATTCATTCTGCAAATAGTGAGACTTCCACATATAAATCTGAAATTCATTTAAGATATTTTGAGTTTAATAAGAATAAAGGCACCCCATTTTTCAAAGCAATAAAGAAAGATGCACCTGCCACACGCCTGACCACTGAACAGACTGGTAAGATACTAACTCAGTAAAGGTAAAAACCAGAAAAAAAAAATATGAATTGATACAAAAAAAAGATAGCTCATCTATCACTTCTTCCTGAAAGATGCACGTAATAAGATGAATTTAAAACAATAAAAAAAGCTGTCATTTTTTCTCCTCCAGATTGGGAGAATCTGTGCAACAGTAATAGAGGAGAGATTTTGTAGACTATAACAGGCAACGAGGCGAGCTGCTGAAGTGTAAATTAGCCCCACCAAGGCTATGTTGCCAACAACCTCTGTCTAGTCCGAAAGGGAAATTGAAGCGCTTTGTAAGCTTTCACAAAATATGTTAATTACATTTTTGCAGAAACAGATTAGTTTTTAATCTGACCTGTACTCTCTCGTGTTTTTCACCTGCTGAATTTCTCTGCTACTCCAGTCTCTGTTTTTAGGAACTCCCTTCAGCACGTTGCCACCACCAACACCCTTCCCACCCTCGGGATCTCCTCGACCGCTCGCTCTGACTCAGAGTCAGGCAGGTCCCTTCTCCAAGAAGCCTGAACACATCGTGATGATACAACTCGGTAACTACTAAAAGGCAAAGCTATCAAACAGAAGAAATTACAAGGCACATTTTTAAGTAATCCCTTTGCAAACTATGAGCATTTTACTAATAATACTTTAGAATCTCAATTTCACCACTTACTCAACAAAACATTGAGGTAATTTAGGTTAATATGAACCTTTGCAGAATATTTAATTTCTGCCTCTGGCTATTCTCTAGTTTTCTATAATATATTGTGTATGAATCCTTTCCAGAAATGAAAATTGTATAGCGGCGGCATTGTGACACAAACTGACAACAGCCAGGAAATTGGAAGTTCAGGCTGAGGCTCCATCCTTCATTTACACTACTGTCGAGAAGGAGGACGCAGAGACGCTGAGCTATGGACACTGAAGGGCTTAACTTTTAATTTCCTGGATGTTATCATTTTAAACAGGAGCCTCGCTGTTATTTAAATCTATCTGGGGGATGCAAAGGGGAGGTATGACAAAGGAAATAATATTATTTCTTGGAGCAACAGGAGCTCAATCGTACAAGTCATTTGCTCCAAAAGCAAAGAAAAAAAAATACCACACACAACAAACCAAACAACTCAAAGCAGCAGAAAAAAAGCAAAGCACCCAAGATGCACAGGTTTTCTAAAATTTTGATGGATGATGCCAGATGACGCCAAAAAGCAACTGCAGCCCATCAGAAGTGAAGCTGTGCCCCAGGTTACTCGTACACGGACACTCACAGACTTTAATACTCAGACCCTGGTCTTCATGTAATCAAGAGTCTGCTAGAAACAGAACCAGGCAGCAGCAGTTATTTGTGAATCCAGCTGAAGTTCCCTGAGGACAGGTTCAAACTCAGCTTTGTGGTAGCCTGGTGTACAATCTCACGCCAGCCCTGCAATGGACACGTGTTGCTGGTCTCCCAGTTAACTCCTTCATTCAATTAGCGCGTCAGACCACAGTGTGGAAATCCACAACTGGATTTTGTCACCAGAGGTAAATTGTTCCTCATCTTGGCAGATGCTTTGTAAAGAGATGTGGAAAAAATTCACAGAGAATATTGCATTACAGTCCTGCAAGTTCTCCGCCATGTGCTTTTGAAGCCTATGGATGATGAGCCAGGTGAGCAAGACAGATTTGGAAGCTTGTGGAACTGCTGCTACTCCACTGCTGCCCATCAGTGATCCTGTGCCAGGTGGCTGAGGACCCAGACAACAGACCAAATCCCCCAAGCCCATCACACAGCCACCAGTCACCACCACCCGCAGCCATCCTGCGGCTTTCAGTCAGGGTCCCAACACTTGCAAAATTTTGTAAGCCATCAATCAGCATCTAAGCCACATTCTCATTCATGGCTGCGTACCACACGCTGCACAGAAATCAAACACTGAACCTACAGCTTCTGCCTGTATCTTTAGATTGCCATGATGGTGTAGCCATCATGCCTGCATCACACCACATGTGGTATGTGGACCTGGGATGGTAGCCCACGAGTCTGGAGTAGCACACTGAACATCTCCATTTCACATTTTTAAGCAATGTAGAAGCTAAATACCGTGAAAACGTTACCGATACAACTGGACTTTTATAACACTAAAGTCTTGCCATAACCCAGGAGATTCTCAGGCTCTCGTAAAAAACTACAGAAATATTGATATCTGCTTATATTTCATCCCCAGCCAAGATACTCTGTGTGTCTAGTAAGATTATACACAAAAAAAAAAAAATCACTTGATGTCCAGCAACTTCCAGTGTTATGGGCTGGAACAGAGAGAAAAGCGCTCACATGAAAATGCAATTAATAGAAGTTGTATTTTAAAACTTTGAGCAGTTATTACTCACTGAGTATTTCAACACCTAGGTCTTACACAAGAACGAACAACATTCATTTTCACAGCAAAATGTTACAAAAATTGATTCTGAACAAAGTACAGAAGATTTTAAAGGAAAAATCCTGCATTTGATTACTTCATTTAAGAAGTTAAGTAACAAAAGGAAGAAAAAGGAGAAGAAAGCCGTAACAAAAGGAGAAGAAAGCACTAGCAGTTTTTCACGGACTTCATAGTAACTGCAGCAGATGAAATGGGGCTTCAGAAGTGCCAGCGCAGGGAGAATAGTTCAGGCATGGCTCTGATTTATTTCCCTCTTCTGCACAAAAGTGCTGACATACATCTTGGAGCACATTTTGACATATGAATGTATACTAGACCATTTACTCCATAGGTAATTGTACAATTTCCACTGGAAGACAATTCTCAGGTCTTGTTGAAAGAATACTTTTAGTAATGGATGACACCTGAATAATTAATTATTCCTCACCATTCTACCAGTCTCAGATTCAGGAGTTATTCTGTTCTCCTCCTCAGAGCTCATCTTTGTTATAAAGTTGAATTTCTGGGTCCTAAAGCTTAAATTTCATCTTTCAAAGGCCAAGAACATTTCATGTTCTAAATCACGGGAATGTGGAACAACCTGCAGTTTCTACACTGAATCAGCTTTTAGAACTAGCCCTGCTTTGTGGTTTGAATGACTCAAGATTCATCAAGGCTGGAGGCTGCTTATATGAACTTGTCAATAAGGCTCCGATTCCTATTTAATTTTTAATATATTAATAATACACAATTAATAAGATGGCAAACTATTTAATCAATGATATTATCAACACATAATCTTTCATCTAGACTTTCATGGATCCTAAATAGGCATCGCTTATGAAGAAGTCTCAGAAATTAACAGTTTTACATAGGTCATTGCTAATATAGTGGGATCAGCCGAGCCATCAGTTAAAACACTGTCACCATGGTGGGTGCCTGCGCGAAGATCCCTTACTCAGGCATCCGCCCATGGCTCACATTTCAAGGTGAGAAATCGAATCTTAACACTAGTGACATAGTTACCTAGTAAAACCCTGTGAAATGGTGCACAAAATGTATCTTAGTGAAGAAGACCATCAAACCCTAAAAACAATGACTGCAAAAGCAAGAGTCTCCTGGTGCATGGTCTTATAGAAGACTGCATGGCTTCACGGCAGAGACACTCCAGCAACTTCATAGAATCATTTAAGTTAGAACAGACCTCTTAGGATCATCAAGCCCAACCTTTGTCCAACATCTCCCTAACCCCTAGACCATGTCTCAAAGCACCACGTCTACTCATTTTTTTTAACACCTCCAGGGATGGTGACTCCACCACTCCCCTGGGCAGCCTGTTCTAGTGCTTGACCACCCTTTCAGTAAAGAGCTTCCTCCTAATATCCAATCCCCAACAGTTACTCCTACACTGAGATCTCACTCCTAAAACTTACACTCGCCAGCAGCACATGGGGAGAGAACTGTGCTGCTGACAAGCACCGAAGTGTCAGGTAGTTAGCATGGGCCAGTACGCGTTCAGTAAAATGGGCAGTGAAGATACCACCATCTTGTGTCAACATAAGCTGCTCAGTGTGGCTCTAAACTTCACACACAAGCCAAAGGAGAAGTTGATCAAGGAGTTCTGTATCAAGAAAATTTAGCAAAGAAATGGTCATCCCAGTTTGCCATGAGGTCCTTGAGATTATATTTTACTATTTATCATCAGCACTAGGCTTTTATGAAGATTGACTGTGGAAAGAAATGCAACGTGCACTGTTGGAAAAAAAAGTAGGTTCTCTGATTACACTATCATGTTGTCATCATTACTGAAAAATTTCACAAGCAGATACAGGAAAAATATATGTCCCTCCTTGCTTTGCATGGACAGAGAAGAGACAGGGACAGAAGGATGAGAAAAGATAACAGGCAGATACGTAGGAGCATTTGACATGACATCCATGGAGAGCACTGATCACCTCAGGACTACCGCCAGCTAAAATCTACGAGCATCCAGCCTGTAACCAAAGCTAGGTGAGCTCTAACACCACATGCTTACAGAGAGTCCTTTCATCACGCTCTGCACGAGTTCACTAAAATCCAAATCGCTGGAGACTGTTCCAGCCTTCTTTGAACAACTGACTACAGGTGAGGTATTTAAAATTCCCCTCTGGAGCTAGAACAATAACTTACTGAAACACTTGAGGCAATTTACCTCCAGCTCTGGTGGTCAGGACATTTCCCTACTGATAAGTTGAGATCTCTTGTGGGTGAGAAAACATTAAAAAACAAGCAAATAAACCTCCTCCAAACCACTGAAAGGCAAACCACCAACAAAACCAGATCTGGTTTCAGAGATGTAGCAGAGGTAGAATTATCTAGAGTCATGTGGCCTGTAGATACAGGTAAATATCCATGGCCAGGGTTACAGATGTGCTGGAGATGGTCAGTCCCATGATAAGATACCCATCTCTCCTCCCACCTGTGCAGGGAACAGAGATGCTCTGCTTAGGCACATGGAATAAGATCTGGCTGCTTGGCACGTTACCTAAAGAAGCCTAAGCCCTTCTGTAGCTCATTTCAAAACCCCATGCTACTACTCTCTTCCTGAATATAGAAAAAATGGGTTCCTTTTCACCTACCAGGAAGAAGGTGCCATCAAAACCTTCTATGCCCAGTTTCCAAACTACCCTGGTGCCACCAGGTCTTTAGTAGAGAGAGCTGTTAATCATTGGTAAAAAAACACCAAAACCCTGAAGTACCACTTGTTGGAAGCGACATCTGCGAGGACAACATAGAAAGGAAAGAAAAAGGGACCAAGGGCAGAGACTAAGGATGGGGTGATGGAAGAGTCACTGAGAATGGACCAGCAGCTTGTTCCAACCGTTGCACTGCATCAGCTGATGAGCAGAAGACTCATAAGACAGACACTATGTATATATACATGGCCCTTGAGCTGTATTTGCACAGGTGTGTGATTCGATCCCAGTACTGATCTGGATGACTGCCCTTTTGGCTTCTGCTGGCTGCTTCCACGTGGCGTAAGGAGGTCAGGCATGCACTACGCGTTTTTCTCGCTCGCATCGGCCCTGATCCCTGACCAAGACCGCCTTTACTCACCGGCAGCTCTTGGCAATCCTTCTTGGCGCAAAGGCCCGGCACTGATACCTCTTGTCCTCGGCACACATGGTATTTTTGGCATGTTGTGTTCTGACAAGAAACCACAGCAGATTTGCTGGTGACAGTCTCAAGGTTGCTGATGCACAAGCACAGAGACCCACCCATGCTGTGACCTCCACCCAGCTCTTACCGGAGCTCGACGTGCTTCCAGCAAGCTGACGTTCAGTAATGGTTTCATCAATGTGCTACGATGATTGAAAGCAATTAGAAACAGAAGCATGATTTCTGGCTGACCAAGGTGACAAGCACAGGAACAAGGCTGCAGGAGCTCATTTCAAATGAAGACTTTATACTGGTCTGCTAGGAGAAGGCGACCGCCCCACACTCCCTCCTCCCCAACGCGTGATTATTTCTGCCAAGGTAATTATAACTGGCATTTCAAGTAGCACAGTCCTGCTTCGTTTCTGGCTTTGCACTAAGAAATACGCTGTAAAAAGTAACTGGCTTCTATATTCAGCCAGAAAGCAAAGACAAACCATAGAGTCTTTGGAAAACATCAACATCTGGTTATAGCAATAACCCAACAAAGAGGGAATTTTAAGTGGCTGATTTCCTTCTGTCGTTCCAAACAGCAACAGAGATGTCACCCATGCTTTAGTCCTTCAACATCCAAGTTATGAACTTATCAGATCAATCGACAATGACGTTGCTGAAGCGAGAAGGTCTGTGTCCTAGGATGTTCAGCAGAAAACAGAGGAGAACATTGGAGAGGAGCTTTATAATTCTCTCTTAACAACGTATGAAATGGGGACATGACAACGCTGTCCTGACAGTTGGCAACATTGAGGCTCCAGCGTTCAGCATCAGCTTGATAATTCCATGTAAATGGAAAAACAGGAGAAAAACAGAGCCAGCCCAGTTTCAACTCCATAGTGCAAGACCAGTGACGTGTCTTTCAAATGACAAAGCTAAAACACGCGGGGCTCCACCAGACTGCCTGGAGCTCCCACACCACACACACCTACAGAATGCTTTTTTTAAAAAAAAAAAAACAACCATATGAAATTATTTTTAAACACCCTGATCCACAGAAATGATAGCAACAAAATAACCTGTGCAATTTTTTCTTTCAATTCACTAATCATTTCTTCAAGAAATTTTGAGTGCTTTTCCCAGGTAGGGAGCAGCTTAACTCTAAAAGGAATAATTGTTTTCTGACGGAACAGAAAAGCAGGTAACCGCCAGCATTTTCCTGCTTCACCTCCCCACAGCTTCTTTCTATGGAATTTATATAAATCGAGATAAGATCTCCAGGCAGATGTGTCAGTAGAATGAGAGACGTCTTGGTGGAAGAGAAGAAGTGACATCATGGGAAGGACTACAGAAAGCGGAATTTTCTGACGTTGCTTTGCCTGGACGCAACGAGACTGGGAACAGTAGATGGTCACACAGCTGCCGAACGCTGTGCACGGACACGGCTGTTTCCATCCCCTCCCTGGGGCCCCACGCAGGGTTTGGATCATCACGAGCAGGAGTATGGGGAGCCATTGAGGAAGAACAAGCTTCTTCTCAGCGGCCCCAGCTTTGCAATGCTGGCGTTCAGACCTCCATGGCAAACTGGCAGAGAATTCACCAATTCAGAAAAAAAAATAAGAAAAAAGCAGCACAGCTGCTTGCCTGGCTCTCGCCATTACGCTGCATCATCTCCCGTGCTGTCATCTGAGGAGCCTCTTTGCATCCCAGCAGAACAGCACGACGATGGGTAGAAGCAGCTATCAGCTCCAGCGTCTGAACGGGACCTCAGGAGAATCCTGAGGTACATGGACGTGGGGGAGAAGCTTTCTCCTACCAGACACAGAGCAATCAAATCCATCCTTTTTTAAAACTATGTTTTAAATAAGTTATCCTGTCTATTTCTCAGCACCAATTTTGCAATAAGTAACTATATATTATTTGCTAGGAGATACAATGCGCACTTACTAGGAAGCACAACCACCACCCCTGTTATCACCGTTCCTAGAAGTTGCTGCTTTTATTATTTTGGGGCTTTCTATCTGCACCAGGCCAGGGTGTCCCCAGCCGAGTTGTCCATATTTACTGTTTTCATTGTAAAAGACACATGAAATTAAACACTGCGAGCTTCTAGGAAAAGAGACAATGACTCCAGTATCGTCTTCCATGTAATGTCGGACAAAAACTCATGTAACAATCCCTGCATCAAGCCTGCATTTCTACTACAGCTATTACAGTTACAGGGTAAAAAAAAAAAAACCCTTAAAAATACCCAGGCTCGAAATTGAAGGCATTCGGTGAGAGGGAATCTACAGGATCTCCAGCTATGCTCTTTAACAGATGACTGCACAGGCTGCTAAAAACGTATATCTTGTATTTATTTATATTTTACACAGATAAGGCTCTTTCTCCTTTCCCCTCTCCTGTTTTCCTGGACGTCAGCCTTTTTATATTATACAACCATGGAATACATTTCTCCCTTGGCTAACGGGTGAGACGGGATTCTCCTGTTCAACTATTAATCCCCCCTAATCGCTAAGACTTTTTCAGATGCTTTTATTGATGCTTTCCTGGCTGTGGTCCTACATCTCGCAATCACACCTTATGGGTTTTCTTTTATTTTATTTAAACAAAGGCATGACTGCACATTATCCAATCTTAAAATGTACGTTAATGATAAAGGATGGCCTTAAAAATTATTTGGGTTTGTCATTAAAAGGGACCTGCACCCACCACTACTCACACAATATGAAATTTTTTTATTATGTGCAGATTGGCACAACTGTTTCGTACCTGTGTGATTAATGTGTCAACTCTGACATGATTCCAACTAGACCATGCATGTGAGTTATGTTTCTTTTTTTGCTAGCTAGATGCGTTTTCTAGATCCTCCATTCACTTTTTAAACAATTAGTTCCAAAATCAAGGATTTAGAGTTTATTAAGGAAAGCAACCCTAATTGGGGAATGATCAAACAAAAGGTCACGAGATACGATTTTGATCCTATCAAAAATCAACGGTAAAACTTCTCTCCACTCCAGTCCTTTAAATCGATTTCTATATTTTAATGAAAAATAATCCCTCCCCATGGTCGTTTTGGGATGGAAGTTGTGCTCCAACACGAAAGGAGGATGGTGGTGCACACAATCAGGGGATGTTTCCTCCTCAGAGAGGAGTGGGGCAACAAGCACAAAATACCTCTGATAGACCCTGAATCTGCAAGGGCAGGATCACAAAGGAAATTCTTGTGCAACCGTAAATTAACAGATACAACCTTCTTTTTGCTCTGCAAAAGAACCCTCTTAGTTTTCTCGGGTTATCTGTAGGCAAAATAATACCTTTTTTATGAAATAATGTAAATTCTCCAGATTATTCTTGTGTACTTGTTTGCAGCACAGCAAATATAAGAATATGCAACATCCCCCACACTGGTCACCGACAAATTCTCAAGAGACCTAAACAGGATTTCCAGAAATGACAAACATGGATGATTTTTGTATAGGACTCTCTATATGTATGTATATCAAAGAGCACATCCACCTACAAGTGCTCCTTGTATGTGGAAAAGAACTGCTAAAAAAAAAAAAAAAGCTGTTTTTTCTTTCTGACAAACGGGCATGAAATAACGGGCTGACATCTGCCTCTGCAGGTCATTCCAGTCAGGCTGCTGCATGTCAGAATTCAAACCGCTCCATCCATCAATGGCAGACCAAAAATTAACGTAGCTTGGAAACTCTGCAGCAAGACAGTAACAGCCCAATTTAAAGTCTGACCTTCGGAGAACGGTGGGGTAAGATGGAAAAATTATTTCATGCCCTGTACCAAAGCCAACAACACAGTTCAGAGGGATTTGCAGTTAATTTTTTTATATATATAAAATAAAGTTAGCTAGTATACGGCTGTTAAACTGTTGTGTCAGATAAGAACACTGCTATAAAAGCTTTTAATTTATAAGGAATTATCAATTACATTCACAGAGATGCACTTTCATGGCATTTAGAATTTTAATTTCTCTGAATTACTGATTAATTTATTTTTTAAAAAGCATAATGTATTCAAGGTTATAAATAACACTATTTTCTTAGTGATTGACTGGGCATAAACTATAGTTGATCAGCATGAAAATTTTGATTGAAACAGGCTGCAATTTTTGCCAAATATAGAATTTCTAGTCCAATTAAATAAACAGGATAATCTATTAAAAATACTTTCTCAAAATTCCAATATGAAATTATCTTATACAGAAGCTGATCAAATAAGTTATTTAATAATCAGAGACATACACATTAGCAGTGTATGCCAGCACAAATCCTAGAGGTGCCTTTAGCCTTCCAGACTCTACGCCAGCAGATAACTGATTAATCCATTTGTTAAATCACCTACTAACACACTTGCTAATTGCTCGATAAGCTAATTTAAGTGGAAGCTTAATAACACATAATTCAAACTTCCATCTCCTGTTGTAAATAGCAGAAACACCACATAGTTTAAAACTTCAAGCAGCTCAATAAAATGGAGCTGATTAAAAATAAAATTCAACTAATTCCACGAAGTTGCCAGATCCCATTTTACAAGTATGCCCCAAACTCGAGAAAGTAATTTGTTTTCCCCAAGCCTTTCTCCGGAGGTCATCTAAAAAGCTCATGTCATGTTTTCTTCCCTTACAAAGCCTTTTTTCTAACACTGCAAACCATTTTCCTCCGTTAAACGGGTATTAACTTTGCAGCGGAATCAAAGACACAAAGTAATCTGGAAGATGTTACTAGATCATTGAAAGAGAACAGATCCCTTCAGCCAAAGCAACACCACGTGGATATTTACTATTTTGTTTTTATAATAAACCAGAAGAAAATACCATCCTGCTGCAGCGGACACCTTTTCAAATACAGAAGTCAGCTTTCCCTATCACATGTTTCAAAATTCAGTGTAACTAGAGAATTTCACAAGGGGCCACTAATTTAGAGTTTCTCCAAAGCATATAGAATTGGAAGCTTTGGGCAACAAAAACTTTATAGTTTGTGCTGTATGAGTTCAGAGCCACTGCAATAGCGAAGGTGTCCCACACACAGCGATACCACCTCTCCCCGAATATCTGGCAACTGCCAGGAAGGAAAACAGAAAAATTAGAGTTAAAGATGCTTTAATGGTAAACTTAAAGCCATCAAAGAATGACTGGAGAGAATTCCTCTCATCCTGGTACAATGATACGGAGAGGATCAGCAAAATCCTTGAGACAGCAACCACCCAGGTCTTATTTTTTGTAAGTTTGGTTGACAGCGACGGGAAAGTTAGAAAGTTCTGTCGTCTTTTTTACTAATATAAAGAGGCAAATTAACAAATTAGCGCAATAATCTACCAACGAACCATCTCTCCCAAACTAGCTGACTGACAAGCCTAAAAAGGTATTGGCCTGAGTAATCCCCATATTTGGCTGGGAGCCAACAAGATCAGCTGTCCAGGCTTTGTGAAGGACTGCGGATAAAACCTGTGGATGGCACGGAAGCTGGAGGACAGTAAAAGCTGTGAGGAAACAACCTCCTTACTCAGCATGGTACGAACCGCTACTGTCCTCAGAAAAGGACCAATGCAAACATGGAAGGTTACAACAGAAAACAATTATACCTAGGAACAAAAAGACAGAGGACTTCAGAACCACAAAGCCAACCATTCAGAAGATCTCTAGGTAAGGTACTGGTATAAAAAACCCCTAAGGTTATAAATGGAATTGGAAGAGGTTCCATGGCTGCACAGACTGTTGATGAGACCAGCAGAGGAATGCTGCCCACAATCCTGGTGTCCAGCACCAAAAGCCTGTGGAAAAACTGAAGGAAAACCTTATACTGAAAGAAGAACCAAACCACATTTAACTTACCCAAAATATGAAGGTATAAAGTACCTCCATGTACAGTAAGCATCGGACAATAAAAGCCTCTATCTCCTAAAAAAATCCAGAACAAAGCCCAACATCCAAAAGTTGAAGCTGAGCGAAGTCAAACAAAAGGACCTTCCAAAAATTGTGAAGTTGGACCAAATAATCAGGGAATGACAGATTCCTCCTGCCTTGAAATATCACCGTGAGATGAAACAGCACAACATACACTCCACTGAAACACCAGTTTCTAAGCTTAATACAGAATTAACTAGGCCAATTTTAACGGCATATCTCATACAGGATGTCAGATTCGGTGATTTAACACTCCCTTCTGGCCTTAAAATCTATAATCAATGAAATCATCCATTAGCTGCGTTTTATAGAGTTTCTTACGTGTCCTGGGAAGTACCTGGGCCAGCCCAGTGCCGAGGACAAGCAGCAGCCTGGGCTGCTTGGTGCGAGGAACTCGGGAACCGAGACGCTCGCGCTCCAGTTACCGCTGTGAGAACACGTCGGGGCCAAGTCCAACCCTAGTAACGTTACGCCCAAACAGGCATGTTAGCAAAGTTGTTGTCCACCACTAAGAATTCTGAAAAGTTCAACTTATTATGGGCCATCTGATTAGGATAAGCAATTATTTACCACTTTTGGATCTTCAGCTGCCAATTATTGGTTGTGCAGATGTCTCGTGCAAGACTTAATTATCGGTGACAATTTAGATCCGAAAAAATCTTTTACTTTAATAAATGTGGTTGTTTGCACTAGTCGTAACCACATGTAGTATTTTATTATTTTGCAGTATTTTATTCTTCAAATAAAACATGTAATTATTACACACCAGAGAAGCCGTGCCGTTATCTCATTATTTCCATTAAACTAATGGAAATTATTTACTTTTTTGTTTTCCATACAATTAATGCACTTGGTACACAACAAATTATTTTTAACTAGTTCTAAGACTTAACAGTTTAGAATCAGTTCACAGCTTTCTTGCCAATGAACTGGACTTAATGAATTGCAGTTATTTTGAGGGGGAAAAAGTCATTCTCTATTAACGTTAATCATTACACTAAATGAAGTTCTGTGGAAGGCCCTCCACTTACTCTGAAGCAACCAAAGCTGGAGCCAGTGAGTGTCTTCTTAAAGGAAACTCTCAAAACTTTAACTAACCTGTAGGTCTATTCTGAAAAAAAATGAACTGTTTTACTTTTTTCCATTGTAGAAGGACCAAGCGTGAGGCGAACGTTTAATAGCAAGAACTCACCATTACAAGATTTACTTTATGTTACTTACAGAGCTGCTTGGACAGTAACAAAAAGTCAACTGGCAAAGCCAAACCTCAAATTTTATTCTTCTCCTGCATGTTTCCAGAGGACAGGTGACAACTGCTCCTCCGGAATTTCTCCAGCATTTCTGTTTCCAGTCCTTTGGCAGCCATTACCACCACACTGCTCGAGACTTCTAGGACAACCTGCAGCCCCGAGATCGCTGCCTTTGGAAAGTTCCGTCTAAAGTAACAGAGAGAAGCAACATTGCTTCCTGGAGCAGGGAATCATACATTTCCTAGCTGATCAACATCTCTGAGACCCAGGGTAAAGCGGGATGTTCACCTATTTGCCCTGATATAGTTGCTGTAACTAAGCGCAACCTTCAGAAAATGTTACTTCCAGATACAAGATGAACTGATTTATTTTCCCACTACCCCCAGCCCTCCCCTGCCCGGTCTCTTGGCCCTCCTTCCTAGACTCACTTCCCACTGTAGGAATGCCACAAATTGACAGCTGACTGTTGGTCTTTCACTGCTACAGCGCATGAGTATCTGCTTTTATTTAAACATGGGAATATTCCAAAGAGTTGCCTGAGGATCTTGACAAGCGTGAGGGTTTCAAACATTCTCCCCTCTTTCAAAGGCTTGCTTTGGTTTTTTGACTGGCCTCCAGCAGCAGGAAGGAGTTGTGTTTGAGAACACGCTGACGGCTCCATTGGAATTATTTCAACTCTCATCCATTGGATTAGTAATGTAATATCAACGTTCTGTTTTTAAGAGTAAGTCCATTCCAGAGCAACAAATGGATAATTAACCACGTCAGTAACAATAAGAAGAATATTGAATAAAACCATGTATACATGAACCTAAATTTATATTAACCTTCAATAACAATTCTGACTACACACTCAGTAAGAGTTCGCAGTACTGACAGGAGAAGTGCTTCCAAAATTATTTTTTTAAATTTGCAGCTTGGAAATTGGGTGGGGGGAAATGAGGATCAAGGAAGAGAGGCCATTTTTCACTAAATATCAGAGAGGAGACTTCCAGCACTGCACGATGGTGAAGAACAGTGACAGCACAGAAGTCCTGCAGCAGTGGAAAGGAGGGAAAGTGCACAGAGATGTAAACCACAGAAAGAGAGCGCGCTGATAGTTCCCTTTATGCAGTTACTCCATTTCTGGGATGCTAATTAAGATCCCAAGTATCCTGTTTGGGATCAGCAGCAGCGACTGTGTCAGAAATAGAGCGGGGAGCAGGTCCATGAGATCTCCCCGTGTAGAGTAGAACTGGCAGGAGGGTAACACTGGGGCGGTTGGGCAGAAATGCACAAAATTCAGAAAAACACAGATGCTTACGCCCACCTGTGACAGAGCCCCTCTCAGTCCCTTTCTCTTCCCTTCCCACCTGACCCAATCCCACATTTATTTCACTTCCTCGGAGCAAAGGAAGAGCCTACTCCGTTGACTCGGCAAATTATGTTATTGACACACAGCAACCAACACAATTACACTAAAATGGCTCAGAACATTATTTGATTACTGCTTGGAAGACAGGAGAAGATCAAGAGTGTACCATCAGGTGGGGAGCACCAAGACGGCTCCGGGCCGGTGTTACAGGAGGAAGCCCCATTTTCCTTAGAACACATTTAGGAACTACAACCACCTTCCCAGAGGAGCAGGGTTCAGAACCTCCTCCACCGCACTGCAGATGGGCTTAGAAAGCTGTGGTGGTTCCAACTGACCACGTGTATGCGTAGAGACAACCCAAGAGGAGGGGAGGGCCGTGGTTGCGTGGGGCTGCGTGTCCACGAGGGATGGGGCCCTGTGGGGATGGAGCAGCCATGCATGATGAGCAACCTGGATTTATGTACATTGAAATGTTTCAGTATTTGATTCTTCTTCTTGACAGAGAGCAGGCCTTCCACTGAAAGCTCATTTAATAAAAATAATGCAATGCAAATGAACCTGAATCAGAAAAATTAGATTGATGGAAGTAGCTCGGTCGCTGTAATTACACAAGGTGTATTATTTCCTAAATTCTCTTTGCATTAAATATATACCATACATTTATCAAACATAATTAGCAGTTTAGGTGACAAGGATTTGATTTTTCTCCTGCAATAAAAACCCTGCTACACCAGTAAGTACAGCTAAAATGTAATATGAACATTTTCTTACTATCATTGTTTACTCCTCTAAGAAAAATTTCCTAAGATCAAAGAATCAGAGAAGGAATACCATCTGGGACTTACAAAGTGGCAGATGAGGAAGACGGCCAGGTCAGCTTTCTGTGGGTTGCATGAGCATAAAATAAAATTAAATCAGTCAAAGCTTTTAAGGTTGTTAGTCAAATAAATCGTATTTGAAAGAAAAATAATTGATGGTACCCCAGCACAGCTTTATTTCCCTTATAATCCGCATTTCATTTTTTCAAATCTAGGAATAAATTGATGAACAAACAGCAATAGAAACAGAAGCTACAAGAGAAACTGTGACAAAGTTGAACATGGCCAACAGGCACCCTACTAAAGAAACGGGTTTTCAGAAAAAGATCAGGTATATTCAGCAAAAATCTTATTTTTATGTAGCACTGCTTTTCTTTGCCATTCGCTAATTTCCCTTTCTCTACACCTAATTTAAAGAGCAGCCTGGAGACTCTACTTCAAACCACAAAGAAGTTAAGGTGATACCATGTTGAGCTGAAGAAGACTGGGAGTAAGGTGCCGTTCTCTGAGCTCTCCCGATACTCTTCGGGCTGACTCTCCGACTGACAGTCCATCTTACATCTGAGCTTCCTTCCTCAAGCTCCACTTCAACTTAATATTAGTGCAACGTGTTCTCCAAGCCTTTTATACTAGAGGTTGCTCCCTTTTTTTTGCCCGAGATTGTAACAGCCAACCCTGCGGGGTACATCTCCAAAACATTCCAAAGGCGAGTTAAACACGTGAGAGTCCTCGTACAAGCTGTTTGGTGCTAAATCTAGTGAAAATCGAGATCAAGGATGCGACGACTGGAAACGTCCCGTTTCTTGCACAACGTGCAAAAGCAGGACCCTAGGAAAGCCCCTGGGAAAAGAGGCAAGCCATCTGAAATGCGATGCATGCTGATGTATTTCTATACAGAATATTAGCCATAACATCAAATTACTGAACAAACCGCAGCTGTTCAGGACTAATTAAAATATCCGGTAGCAGCACATCTCACACCTCTGTGGGAGCTCTGTGGCAAGCAGCAGCCAAGAAACCCCAGGTCTTCCAGCAGATACAGGTCCTCCCACTCCAACACCGTCGATTCCTCCCTGCTCCTTTCCTCACGGGCTGTTTTCAGCCGACGCGAGCTGCAGAAGCAACTGGCCTCCCTTTAAACACAAACCTCCCCGGCTCTCTCGGTGCTTTGGGTTCACTGAGTCTCCGCTCCACGCCACAGGGCGCCTCCAGCTGCACCTTCCAATCCTGACACTCCAACTTCCCCCGCTGACCGAAAATAAACTCGGGTAGAATCGTGTTTGTTTGCTTGTTTTAAAAGACATTTTAACAAGCAGAACGGGGGCAAAATACCCCAGTGGCAAACTCTGTGTCTGCAAGGAGCTCGAAGTTGTGTTAAGCCATTTGTGCCGGGATGGTTTGACTCGTGCCCCGTTTGATCGAGAAGGGGAGAGGAAAAAGACTGCTCGCTGATTACACACCTCACATATCTTTATTTACTATATATGCCTCATTCTGTACCATTCTCGCAAAAATGCAATTTGCTTCCCACAAGTACCACCAGCCAACAGGATAAGGGCCAGTTTTGTCTATGCTGAATTTTCATCTATGTCTCATGACCCTCCAAGTGCTATTTTTCACGAGACTTTAGAGCAAAATACTGAAGACATGAACCACAAGAGCTCCCTGGCTCCCCTGGAGCCCATTTCCTCTGCTTTGGGGAGGATTTCAGGGTGTTTGTATCTATGTATATATACACATATATATGTTTGTGTGTATATATATATATATATCTGTTTGTGTATATATGTCTGTATATATATTTGTATATATACACATATATCTATATATACACATGTATATATGTGTATGTATATATCAACTGGCCCTGGCCCGCTGACATTTGCAGGTTGTGATGCAATTCACTAAACACAGGGACATGAGAAGCTCTTAGACATCTTTAAGAAATTTCATTAGCACCAATAGACAGCTATGAAACCGAAATTCTCACTGAACCTCCATGCAAGGACACCAGCCCCACCGGCCCCCTCGCAAGGCAATGAAAGCACTGCCACCACAACCAAGATAATAACGTTTCTTCTTCTCTCTCTAAAGTTGCTTTGGGAGTTTGGACACATGGGGTTACTGTTTAGGTTTTGGGTGGTGTGGGTTTGTTTGGTTTTTGTTTTTTTTTTAAAATGGTTTCACAGAAAATAACTATATCAAAATAATGGCAAAAAGCACTTTCAGGTTTTCTCTTAAAATCCCCGCGGATCGTATGGGGACCTCAAGTCAAAAACCTTCACTTTAGAACAATAAATAAATAAACCAGCTAAAGCCTTCCCAAGGCTGGCCAACTGTAGCATAAGTAATGCAAGAGGCTGAGAGATGCCAGATAAATTTGATTACTACAAAAGATGGGAATATGTTTCTTTCCTCAGAGAATTCACAAAAAGGGGTCAAAAACAAAGCAGCACTGAAAGCCAACAACTTCATTTCACCAGCAACTCAACGCGAAAATACAATACAATTTTGCGGGAACGTTTTATCACGTTGGTGCAGACACCTCCTAATCTTCTATTTCTGAGAAAGGAAAATGGGAGAGATAGAGTCCAAGCAAAATGGGACTCTTCTTTCTTTTCTGGAAAAGTCATTCTGATCAGTATATCCATTTAGGAAAGCGTTCAAGACCTGTTTTCTTCTTCCCCCTGCTACCGGTGTCATAGAATCACCAACACATTTCATTAGGGGAAAAAAAAAGTAATCTTACACTTCATGCTATTCTTCCTATTTGTCAGATTACCAGTTATTTATAGCGAACACGTTCAGAGAGCATCATTAGGAGAAATGACCTCCCGTACTTTCCTTGTTAAGGAAAAACAAAGTCTTGACTCGGTGTTAATTGTTCCGGCCCTGAATAATGATCAGACCCCGAGATCCCCCGCGCACCATCCTCCAGCTAAAAGGTAGTCCGGATTGCACAACGCTGCGTTTCCCCTCTGTAAATAGACGAGGTCTTGCCAGTTGCTGTTACAACGGCACCGGTATCTGCTTACCTCTCTGGAATTGCTTTTTCCTTCACGTATCCTCAGGTTGCACTTGGCTTTTCCACCAACACGTGACGCTGGTGGCACGGCCGCACCGTTGTCACCCCACACACCCTCACCCCAGCACACGCGACTTCCCGCTAACAGCGACCGCGATTCTTGTGAATCTTTTAGATTTCACCTTATTTTCATTACTTCTTCAAAATCATCCAAGTTCTTCCTATTTAATGTCCCAAACTTTCACTCTGTTAAGAGCATCTCTCAGCACTGGGCCTCCAGCCCCATTTCAGTAAACCACGTGTGATTTTTACAGAAGAGTTACAAATAAGAAATATAAAAAAAAAAAAAGGTTGGTCTTTGAGGAAGTAGTAACTTCCATCCAGCACGATAAATTCATTTCCAGCACACAAAACCTCTTTTATTTGCACTACACTTCTTACAAACTATCTCCTCCTTTTGCAAAAAACACTTTCCACGGTGTCATTGTATCATTGCTCTCCAGGTCTCAGGAGAGGAGAGACGTGCAGCACTTATTACTAATATTTTTTAGTATTAAAGGAAGAAACTAAACATTTCTGGAACAGGCAACTTCGGCAAGTTCATTTTATTCCTTTTTCCCTTAAGTTTCCGTCTCTAATTCCTTCCTTCATGTTGCCACAGCATTCTTCCTTCTTACCTTAAAGAAAATCAGCCTGTGACGCAGGAGACCCAGCTCTGTGTGGCTGTCCTTCCACAACTGTCGGATGGACGCTGCCATCTCCAAGTTACAGCACGGTAACCCTTTTAGGGCTGAAGAAGTCCTCAACAAGCCTGAGTTTAAGTCCATCCTAACACTCTGCTAGCTCGTCTCTTTTCTGTTGCGAGACCAGGAAATCTCTGTTTACATTTTTCAAATTTACAATTTACAAATAAATTCAGTAATTTCACAGAATCACAGACTAGCAGGGGTTGGAAGGGACCTCTGGAGATCATCTCATCAAACCCTCATGCCAAAGCAGGTCAGCCTAGGGCAGGTTACAGAGGATCATGTCCAGGCTGGTTTGGAATCTCTCCAGAGAAGGAGACTCCACCACCTCTCTGGGCAGCCTGAGCCAGGCTTGGACACCCTCACCATAAAGAAGTTTCTCCTCATGTTGAAAATTTCCAGACAACTTGAAGGAAAGAGAACAAGAGGAGAACAAAAAATGTTCTCTGTCCAATGCTCTGGTTTGTCCTCACTGTATAAGCAGAGGCAGCTTCACTGAGAAGCTGGAAGATGACAACAGTGGCCCAGGACCTTGCCCATCACCCAATGAGTTACCTACAGGGGCTCCAGGGGCAAGAACTCTTTTTCAAGTGATGCCCCAAGGGGTTTGGAAAAAGGTGGGTCCGAGGAGAAGAGCATTCTAAGAAAGGAAGAGTTGTAAACTACTGCAATAGAGGAAGAAGGGGAAAGAGCTGGAGAGGCTGAGGGGGTCAGGAAGGCTGGGCAGCCCAGCTCTTGCTCCCCCCGTGCCCACCTCTCCACGACTGCGGACAGCAGGGCAGCACAGAAGGTGAGAAATGCGGTGAGATGGATCAGTTGGGCAGTCCTGAACTCCCAGGTATTGAATGACGGAAACGATATTGAGAATCTCTGAAAAGGGCAATACTGACTCTCAGGAAAACAAACAGATGCTGGCCTCAGAAGCCATCTACGTGGCCTTTTTATCATCTTTCTTCTTTCTAACCACTTAAAATGTTGCTTGCATGAGCACAGCAGAACAGCAAAGCTGCAAGGGAGGACAGAGACACAACATGAAAATACTAAAAAAAAAAAAATAACAACAAATGAAACAAGATTTATGAAAGTGCTTTCTATTTCACCTGACGCTATTTTCTCCTAAGAAACCTGATAGCACGATATAAAAATTATTTTCCTTCCAGTATTAGCTGTTTTCCACATTAACAAAAAAATTCTTACTGCTAGCAATTTAAAAACACAACAAAATTATATGAAAAGAGGCTCGTAGACGTGCCCACGCAGGGACTAAGCGGAAGGGGCACTGTGACTTGCTTCCTGTGCTGGAGACAGCACTTCTGGACATCTATAAAAAACTAAGATGCAAAAAATCTTGTCGAGTTAATAATCTTTGTACTTCAGTGGCATAAGATTTTTTTTACACCAAGGAGTTAGGGACAAAACAGCCAAACCCCACAGAAGGTGGGGTTCCTGCACAGAACGTGACTGATGGGCAGCTCTTGGACTAAGTGAACAAAGGGCTTCTCTGGATTTTAATAACACTGACACGCTTACGAATCATAAATGATACAGAAATCCTTTTGCATCTTTGGGATTCTCAAGATTTTGGGGGGAGTCTTTTCATATTTTCATCCAACAAAACGTTATTCATCACAATTTTGATTTTTTTTCCTTTAAGAAAACAACTGCATTTGGTGTGTTTGACACAGGTGTCCTATTGGAGCCCATTTTTTAGGTATTCTGCCATAGGTAAGCTGTGTGAAAGAAGGATAGCAGGTTTTTCAGCATTATCTGAAATCCTGCATAGGGAAGATGAGAACAGACTGACTTAAGAGCCGTGCAGTAACACCAGAGAAAAGAGAGAAGAGAGAAAAGAGCCCCGAACTGACACCACTAGATTATCATTTCTCATAGGTTTAAAGAATTTCATTGGATTTTTTAATTTAGAGAAAAAAATAATTAATATCTAGTTTCTACTCCAACCATAAGCCTATGACAAAGTGTAAATAGATGTACCTGGGAGGTAAGATTAACACACATCTAAAGAAGCAGCAGCTCATGTTTTCAGAAGAAAGCCAAGGCAGCATTTGCTTTTGTGCCTCCAAGAAGTCATGAGAAAACATTTCTTCGATCAACGTAACTCCAAACTTTCCTTCTCTGAATATTCAAACACTTTATCAGCTGCAATGCCCTCTTACCCAGACATTTCCCACACTGTGTTCTCCCACTCAAGACACATAATCCTGCATATTCCACCTGTATGTGGTTACCTGGGCACAGGCTCCTCAAAGAAACTTTAAAAACTGTATTTTCAGGACGACACAGACTCAAATGTTAGGAAATACAGATGTTACTCTGGATCCTTGTATGTATGCTTTCACTGAAATAATCTCTATTTTCCTCCCAGGAGCCATATGTCATAAAGTGAAGGGAGAAAGTTTGGGTGGCTAAGATGGAAAACTGGAAAAGAAGTTTGTGTCTCCATTGCTGCCTCAGAGCTCCCACCCTGGACCAGCCACACAAGCATCCGAGACAGCCCACAAAACCCAAATGGCGCAGCGGGTATCACTCCAACCTCCACCCCAATTCCTAAACCCACCATACGTCTCAAACTGCTTCACCAGACTCCTGGTCTTGAATCCTATCATTCAGCTCCTGAAATTCTCACTTCAGGGAAGTTCAAAGCATTCTCACCACCACCACATCCACATGTCACGCTGCAAATTAATGCTGCTTTGGCTCAGACAAAAATATGTGAAACCCTAGAAAATTTCCTTGGTGCAGCGCAAAGTGACGAGAAGCCTCCTTACCCACCCCCCGACAGCTCCAGGTATTTGGGCCAAAATTCAACCGTCCACCACAGCACTGAGGACCGAGAAGCAAAGCATACATAGTACTAGATAATGAAGAAAAAAGTCTTATATTCTCATAGACAATATTGCACATCATATTTGAACACATCAAAATAAAATTACACTGTCTAGATCATCAGCAAACACTGCGGAAGCAATATCCCATAGCAAGCCACCAGCTAACGCACACCGTTGTTTCAATATTTTTAAACACAGATTTGCATTTATATCATATTTTCAGAAATTACTCTCCCAGGACGGTGTAAGAGCCTGGAACAAAGCTTCTCCTTGCAAAAATGCACACTCAGGCAGCGATCACCTGCGTATTCTGTGGCCATTAACACCGGCAGATCACTTACTGCTGCAACCATCCCGGAAAAAATTATGAAAATGATCATTATTGGTGAAGTTATTATTGTTGGTATGGTCTTTAAATGCTCAAATTTAGAGCTACATTCTGAAAAAAAATACATAATTCACTAACTGACATGCTAAAGCCTTAAACTCACGCTGCGGCCGCAATCCACACACCTTCAGACTGCATTAGACAAAGACGAGAAATGGACAGCGTTTACAAAAAGTCATTTAGATAATACTAAATTCCCTGGGAATTCTGCTTGGGAGTACAAAAGAAGAGGTTTTCTCACCGTATATGAAGGACTTCTGGACTGCAGCCCACAACACGGGATCCTCACTTCCTGGGCGTTAATTCAGTAATTCCACTTCCCGTTCAGGATAAATCCAGAAAGCAGCTAGCAAAAGAGATGAAAGCCACAAAGTTAGCAGGGATTGCATGTAAACAAACAGAACTTCTTCCTGTCCAGTTGACTGACCAAAAACATCTCCTATGGTCTTCCTTTCTAGCCTAAAAGTAAAGGTATGTTATGAGAGAGGTCACAACTACTGCTCTGGTTCCACAGCAGTGGAAATCGGTGCCATCTTCAACATCTACAGCACAGCGACCTGTTCTGCTCAACGCCAGGAAGGGGACGTTGCCATAGAGCGATCTGCGAGACGGGGCAGCAGATCTGGCTGGAGACACAGTGCCCTGGTCATGGCCCGGCAGTCTAAAGGACACCAGGGGCCGACTGCAGCCTTGTCGACTCAAGTGCCCCCTCATTTTGTGTGACCAAAGCCAAACCCAGCTCAGGTTAGTCGTGACCACAGGGTGGGTTTGTGCTCGCCACAGGCTTGAGTTTGCACTCAGAAGACAGCGTGGGCATGGCCACAGAGAGAGCTGGTCTCCAAACACTCCATGTTCCTGCCCTCATATATGAGCCAAATCAGTCCAAGTCACTTCCATAATCTCTATTGCTGCATGGAAAAAACAATGGAAAGCTACCAAAGAGACGCTTTCTCCTACCCCTTAAATCCTTACAGAGACTGGAAAACACAAAGCAAATTGTAACAGAAGCTGCAGATGGAGGAACACTTTTGAAGAAAGCAAGCACCAGTTAACATTTTCCGAGAGATAAGGCCCAAGAGTCAATCATTATAAACCATATGAAAGAGGCGCTAAATATAGATTCTATGACTCTCCTCCTTTTGTGTGTCAAAACAGTATTTTAATTTTATTTTTAAATCTGCCAAACAGGGAAAAACTAAATCACCAAAAAAAATTTTCCCTTTCAAACATCTGTCATCTATTATAATTGCCCATGGGTAATAGAGAGAACAGGGGTACATGGACAGTTTTCACAGATTCCTCAGGATTCAGGGCTCAAAAATTAAAATATACAGATATTGATACGAATCGAAACATCCAGTCACTACATTTCTTCTCTCTGGAAAATGACAGGACAAGGGGTAATGGCTTGAAGCTAGAAAAAGGTAGATTTAGGTTGGACATTTGGAAAAAGTTCCTTAATATGAGGGTGGTGGATCAGTGGCACAGGTTGCCCAGGGAGGTGGTGGAGGCCCCATCCCTGGAGACATTCAGGGTCAGGCTCGATGGGGCTCTGAGCAACCTGCCCTTGGTAGAGATGTCCCTGCTGATTGTAGGGCAGCTGGACTAGATGACCTTTGGGGGTCCCTTCCAACTCAACACATTTGATAATTCTATGACTCTACAAAAAAAAGACACTGCAGAAGAAGAGAAGCTTCAAGCACTAAGCAGGTGCATCACATTTCCTTACAAAAAGTTGAGAGCTGATGGCAGGGTTTGCAGGATAGGACGGTCTAAAACAGGTACCGCAGTTTTAAACAGTCCAAACATATCTTGTCATCTCCAAACATTGAACTACATTAGATTACAACCTCAATTAATATCTGTGCAAGTGGTCCACCACAGCACTGATGACAGAGAAGCAAAGCATACATAGAACTAGATAATGAAGAAAAAACGTCTTATATTGTCATAAACAACATTGCATTATTTCTACTGAGACACCCTTCTCCTTCAGTCAACGCCAAAATATCTCTGTGAGCATTGTGACCCTGAAAAACTAAGGAAACTGAAGGACAAGCTACAATGAGAACTTGAACATTCCTATTATTTTTAACATGCCAGAACACATGCGAGTTATCAAAATGTGGTAAGTCATATGAATCAAGCATTTTTAAGTGATGAGAGTTTTTGAGAGTAGTGTGGTATGAGAACACAAGGTAGGTTATAAAATCTAAGACCAGTCAATGACAGCTCATGGAAAGCTTCCCAAAGTACTCGTCCGTGTGCAATGAAACAACCAGCCACATGATGAAAGAATTTACCAAACATGAAATAAATACAAATGGGTGTCTAGTTACATTTATGCAGCAAGTATGTAAATCTGCTTGTCTACATTCACAGCACAGTTCCTTGAAAATACCAGTCTCAGCTACAAGCCACTGACATCACAGGATCGTTGCTGAAAACCTAAAGGGAACTTACATGTACTGACTAATACTGCATAATTAACATCGGTATGAGTCAGAAGAAAGAAGACAACCAGTTCTATAGATTGCTCTGTTAGAGGCTCCATAGGTTCTCCTACATCAAAGCAGTAACGGCCCTACCACCAACACTGTTGTATCAACGTCTGCATTAATTAGAAAAATAAAATGCAAAATGTGACTGAAACAACCAAGAAACCAGCCGCCACTGAAGGTCTTCTGTGCAGCCTCAACCCTACTTAATTATTTACCTGAAATTAAAATAGAGAAATGGTCATTAGACATGATTAATCTAAGACTGGATTTAAGACTAACTCCTAAGCAGTGTGGCTTTGTTGGTAAGAAGGATATTCCTGTCAGAAACAGAAGGTAAAGAATGATGAACCCTCGGTTTGGTTGGCATACCATGAAGAGCTGCCAGGAACTCCCAAGATTAGGGCAGAAGAAGATAAGAGGCAGTTCTGGTGGGGGGAGATCTCGACCACCCACTCATGGACCACCTTCCCAAACTCCACCACCTACTCAAAAGAAACCAACAGAAGCGGATGACGGAGCCTGCGCACTACTGTAAGTAAGAAGCGAGGAAATCAGAACCAATCAATACAAGACTAACAGTGAACATGGATTCATTATTTAATACATAATGCTAAGTGCATAAATACAGAAACTTCTGGAGCTAGGGTGTGCTGTCCTGGGACAGGCACCCATCGATGAAATAAACTGGAAACGCCTCCCCTCTGTGTGGTTGTGGCTTGCACGCCGGGTAAAGAACCCAGACTTGGGACAACAATGCCATCGTGCTGCACAAAGAGCACGCCCAAAGAACACCACAATATCAACAACCACACGGGCTCTGCAAGCCCAGTCTTCCAGGAACCCTGCCTGGCCCTTCTCACTCCAGCCCTGCTTCTCTGTAGCTATCGGCATGTGGCCAGGTGCAATCAAGACTTGGTGTTAACCAATAAGCCCTAACAAAGCGGCAGACATCCGATGGAACATCCACCACGAGAGCTCTGCAGCTACCTGTGCTATTTCTGCCCAAGCATTGCCGGTGTAACCTTGGATTGCGAGAACTTACCTGAACGTAGCAAGCCAGCGCAGACCATGCAGGAGAGATCTATAGCTCTAAACTGTTCCACCTTCATCGTGAACTTCTCAACTCACAAATCAATAAAATATTGAGGAATAAACAAAGAGCCAGAAATGTTCTTGAAAGAATATCCCCGCCCTTACTCAGAACTGTGAATCATGGAGCCTACGCGTTTTCCAACATAAGTTCAGGAAATAAAAAGCTTTAGCCAAAATTTCTAATTCATCAAAGGACCCTGCTCTGAATACCAATGAATTTCATGAAAAAGAAGCATGGTGTTTTTTTTTTTTTTCTTGTCTGCAATGTCTGTAAAATATCTCTAAGGTTACAAAACCAAATCTGATGACACTGAAAAGTCTTTCAGGAACAAAGACAGATGAGTAAAACAACCACCAGATCTCTTTAATTCCATGCAAAAGTGTCAACAGCAAAATCACTGCATCTCTTCCATAGCAGAATATTAAATAGTTCATTAATATCCATTTTCCCTTCTTCTCTTTTCAGAGGCTACTAAAATTGTTTCTGTTTGATTTTACATGAGTGAAACTCCTCCCAAATGAAACAGGTACAAGTATCTTGAAAGAACGTTCAAGTGCACATCATTCAAGACCTTGGCAGGCCCCATCTCTGTGAAACAACAATAGCATCCCACTAATAACAATGGCTTGCTTAACTATTCATTTTTGTAAATAATGGAACTGAAAATTATCTAGTGATGGATTTACACTTTTACAATGCATCTCAGGGATGAAAATGAATAGGGACGAAGAAATTATGTATATTACAATGGGTGACACACAGAACTTAAGATTCTAGCTAGCTCCGAGAAGAACACAAACTGGAAAATGTGGCACTACAATTTCCAGCATTTTGCCTTTGTCTAACACTACTGTGAGACATCCTATATGTATTACTGGTGTTATAGTAGCACTTTAAAGGCTCCAATTAAAATCCAAACACCATTATGTTAGGCAGAAATAGTATGAAAATTACAATAGGTGTCATAGCCATTTTAATTCCAACCAACCACAATAAATTACCTATTTCCCAGATATGCCTTCCTCTATATTGTAGTTACCCATGGAATTTAACATGCTGGTTCTCATACTCAGGCGAGCATCAAAAGGATTGCCCAGGCAGTCTTTTCAGGCCTTTTTTAGTTGAAAACCATGTTAGTATCTCCAGCAGAGGCACAGTGCTGCCTGCCACAAGGCTTGCTTTCCTTCATGCCCTTTCCTAAGAGACCACCCCTGGAACCTCAAGACCCTGTGGACCATGAGCTGAAAAAGCCTGTTCCCCTGAGGTGCAGGAAAGCAATTTTACCAAAACTACAGGCGTTTAGATTTTCTTCTCGTTGCTCCTCCTTTTTAGTGAATTCCTTCTTTTATTTTAGGTACTGATGTACTAAACATACCAATTTACAGACCAATAAACAGACCAATAGTCTAGGCTATCACTTTACTATTAACATATCTGTACGCCGAACAACTTTAAGTCTGAGAACTAGGTATGGTCTACTCTAAAGTTACTCAGAGGTAGAGATGCATCTTGAATAGTGTCTAGCCAGCTGGGTAATTCAGTTTCTCTTTGTTTAGACCTAAAGAAGAGGACACCACAAATTAGCACAGGCATTGAAAAATAAGATTATTTGGAGGCAGGAACCTGACAAAGGTGACAACTCTCCTGGTAACAATGGAAAGCACCAAGTTTCTATACAAAAAAAGTTAATACTTTGTGGTTAAGTAACAAATGCCAAGTGTTTATGCTGGGTCTATTAGTTCTCTAGTAGGGATTTTATTATAAACAGTATTTCAAACACAGGACTTTAAGAGACAATGTATAAATATTTTAAGCAGTAAAATATAGGTGTTGGCTTTTTTCATACTATGTCCAGAAAATTTGCACAAACACATCAAATTCTCCACCTAGGGAATTTACTTTATTGTTAAGTTTGCATTTAAAACAAATGTACATGACCTATTTTGGGGCTAATATAACTAAAAGGAACCTATTTGTTGTTTATTATTTATAGAAGATTCACTTCAGATTAGGCCTTTTGCAGACGTGTGTATCTGGGTGGCATCATAAAGCATCTCCAGATATCCCTCAGCACTAAATCAGACGAGGAAATGACAAGTTAGGATGTATCCCAGTACACACAGTATTTTATAAAAGCTAAGATTAAAAGCAGGTTTTTTTTTTCCTCTTCAGAAAGGCCACATGAAAGAGCCAGCACCATGGCTAATGCATTGACCTTCGGTGTCTGATAATGACAAGTTCAAGTTCCTAGAGTTGGATAAGATGTGGAACTAAACTAAGTGCACTCAAGCAATGAGTTCTCCTGCTCCGTTAGAATCCCACTCACAAAACTAGTCCTAGAGAAAGAAAGAAGAAAAAACATTTTCACATTTTCAGCTTTTTTCCTTACAAACAGAGAAAAACAGTGGACTCGTGTACGGCACGTAAGAGACGCAGCTCTTCGCCAGCCTTGCCTTCCAAACCTCCAGGAAATCAGAAATGCAATTTTATACAACGAACGGACGTGCTGAAGTTACCTCCTCTGGAAATCCAGCATCTGCCAGGATGCCAAGAGGACACTGAGTATTTCTTCCTATCACCAACTACGAAAACCCACCGTTGGCCTAAAGCCCTTTGTTCCTGGCAGTTGTTAATTCTGTGTAATTTTGGAGGTTACAGCATCCGGAGCTCTTCAGGGGCAGAATAAAACCCCTCTACATTGCCTCTGGCATGACTGAGGCACCGCAAAGAAACCTGCTGCCGTCACACCACGCACCAGCAGCAAGAGGTAAATATATATAGGTATAGATAATATAGCAATAGAGGAGATAAATAGAGTTTGGCTGAGGGAAGAAACTAATAAATCTTTTTTTCTATATTACTAGTACTATGAGCACCACACGTGAGGGTGTACCACTAACAGACACACGACAGTGCTTCGGCACATTGTATATTTTCAAATATTTCTCTTTGAATCACACGGAGATATCACAACCTTCAAGCCTTTGAGTTATAGAAGACAAATATTAAAGGCTAAAAAAATGCTAGGGCCCAAGTTGGTATCAATTAGCATGTGCATCACCAGCTCACACCCCGTGTTCCGGACTGAAAGATCCCTGACAGAACCGGCTGTGATCACAAAAGGAACAGTGCCCTTGTGAAAAGGATCCCCTTTAAAATTGGCTCTTGAAACAGTATTTCTAATTTCCTCCTTCTCACCCCCAATTCAAGCTAATCTCAGAAACAATAATTTATTTAGAAAGATTAATTAATCTCCAAAGTCTGGGTTATTCCACTTCAGTAAATTTTTTGTAGATGGAAATTTTTGCTTGTCCTTAGAAAGCACAGTGATACGAAATACAAAAAAATACACATTAAAGGAACACCAACATTTCTAAAACAAAAGCTCAAGATGAAGTTAAGAAATTGCCATAATTAAACTTGTCCAGGAAGACAGATTAAGGTCAAATATGTCTATTAATTTTGGGTATCCACTCCAAGCCACCTTAGACTTGAGATTTTTTCTTTCTTTCTTTCTTCTTTTTGAAGCACATCATTTCCTAGCATCTAATACATTCCTAGAATGGCTTGCACCAGTTTTGTGATTTTTCACTGCTTCTGCACATTGAACATCACCCGTGGAAGCTCAGTGCCCAGGCTGCGCGGCGGGCACGGTGCTCAGTGACTCGGCCAGCACCACGTCAGCAGCTTCTGGCAGAGGCAGAAAAAAAAAAAAAATCCTATTTTTTAAAGACACGTTTATCCGCTTTACTGATGGAGCCCACGCTCCTTTTCCTGCGCACTGTATTAATTTCAGTTCCTACCACTCACACCACAGGAGCCCTCCGCGGCAGCCATCTCCTTCGGCAGAGAAGGGGATCACCCCTGGGGCTTTCTCTGTGAGCAGTCTGGGTGCAAACGCTTTAGGCTCTGATATTAACCAACTTCTCCACGAGATGAGAAGGGGCAGGCTGGCGTGTGGGTCCCAGCCACCCCCAGAGCCTCATGGACAGGAGAATGGGGCAACTACAACCGGCATCCCAACGGCCTCCTTTGGTGGTGCCAAAATAAAAACGAACAGCACCGGTTTCTGGCTGAGGTGCCCAGGGCAGGGCACTGTGGTAGCCCTCAGGTCCATGGCCGTGGCTCCTCAGCCCGGATGGACGGGGCAAGACCTGGTGGGTCACCAGCCACGGCCTCACCCAGAGACTGGGCCGCGGGGGAAACGGCACGCCGCTGAAATAAGAGATGCAGTCACACTTCGTAACGCGCTTTCTCGGGGTTTTGTTACATCCCTCACTACTTCTAATTATCAAAGAGACTTTCTTCCTAAACAAAGGCTGCCGCTTCTTCATCCCGGAGCGACGTCGCGGTGCTAAATGAGGTAGACGATCACAGCGCCTTGCCAAACAAAAGGAGAAGTCAAACGCAGGCACTTGTGATTTCTCCGCTGGATCAAGGAGAGGGAAAGGAGTTACAGAGAAGAAAGCCTAGATTTCAAACAAACGATTCCATAATCAACAGTTACTGCAAATGAGGTTCTGAAAATTACAGGAAAATGTTTGGTTTATTTTCCTGTAAATATCCCTTTTTCCCTTCTTTGTTTAAAGTGATATATCTCTTTTTTTTTTTCAAGTACCAGTCTTAGCCTTTTCTTTTTCCAGCTAACTGCTTAGAAAAAGGAAAAGAAAAGGCTAACCTTGATTTTTATTTTTTAATTTGACACAATAAACCATGAATCATTCTCTGAGAATGTGAGAGCCTGGACGTGACTTCTTCACGGAGATAAGTTCTAAACTGCCTGTTATTTACACAGAAGCCAGAGAATAATTTGTGCTATTAAGAAAAGGTTTTTTTTCTCCAAGACACACATTATTTGCTAACGTTCCTAAATACTCATTATGTGAACGCAGTGTCTTTAAATAGCTTATTGTGCTCTCATTACACCAGGATATTTTGGGATGAACCTGTGCACTGTTAAATACACAGGTATCTGGATCATTTTCAGGTTAACACTTAAAATACAACTAGCATCAATATTTAGAAAAGCAGCTACTTCTATCTCCAGCGCTGCCCTCTGTTCAGCTCCCTCAGCTCTGTTTTTCCCCCAAACTTGTACACTTTTCCATCGCATGGTCTGTTCCGGCACGTGCAGCGAATTTCCGAATCCTCAACAGCCCCATTCGAGGGAAGACGAGAGAATTCCGCTAATTCAGTATCTCTCTGTTCTTCTCTCTTTAATTTTTCCGAGGTGATGTTTCCTCCACATCACACTAGTGTTCCTACGTGCCCTGCTCTTTGTGACATAGCATTTCTTTGGAAGCTATTTGAGTACAAAAAACCTCTGATGTCTAATGAGTATATTACAAATAAGCATCTGCGGTGCAGGAAGGTTAAGCCACGTTAGCTGAGCATGGTTAAACTCGAACCACTTCAGCTGGATAACATGGAAAAGATCCAAATATATGATCTGTCCCTTTTATTTTTTTTTTCCTTTCTGAATGGAAAGGGGTCACCTTTATTAATTCCTCTTATCCTTTTATTTAATGGACAAAGTCACTGAGTATTTTTAAGCTCCAGACAGAGCATTTTTAAGTTGCATGTTCCTCACCTTTCTGTGATATGGAAAACGTCACGTTTTGTTTAGACACAATTTCAATAGTTCTATTTATTTCAGAGGGTGCTTTAGTATATTTTAATCAGGTTTCTTACTTGCATTCAAAGTTACTACCAAAAATATAAGTATCAGAAGGCTTGATACTTATGTGAAGGCACACTGAGCCTGCATATTGATTTTCTATGACTATACAAAATTCAAGTAATTGCAGGGGGGGGGGGGAAAGTATTTTTTATAACTTGGGCCAGTGAATAAGCAATTTCTAGGAAAAGCTGCTGAATTTGCACAAGCAAATCATGTTCAAAAGGCATTATCTGAGCCTACATCCCTTTCTTAAAGTAATTTTTAATGAAAATTAGCTCTCCCTAACCTGAAAGGTGACTTTAAACCACCTATGAGCTGTTACCCGTCCGTATAAACTAGTCCAACAGAGTTTTACTGCCAGAGGATATTGGGTCAGAGATGGCTTCTGTTGTCAGATCAGTCACTGACTACCTCAATTGCCTTTGGCAACTCATTTAACCTTTCTGTATTAATGTTTTCCTGCCAGTGGAACAGTTCTTCATCATGGCAGGGAGGAGTTAAGCCTATTAATTAATAAAAATAACTACAAAAAGGCTCCTCCTTTAATTCCATTGTCTGGTGGTATTTCACTCTCCAGTGAAATACTAAGAAACTCAAAAATAATCTGCACGTTCGATAGGCATGAAATGTTTGAATAAAAGCGGATGCTATTTCAGAGCAGATTCCTACCGTACACACTCTAACGACTTCCCAAAACACGGAGAAGAACAAGGCTTACGGTTTCCTTGCCACTCGTGAATCACACAACAAAAGGAGCAGCAGCAGTCTTTGTCTTGAACTGACAACCTGTAGGGTTCAGAATGCCTCCTTAAGTTTTAATGAGCTAAATGATTACCAAAAAAATTAAAAAATATATATAGTGAAAATTCTCTTGATCTGAAACCTTACGTGCCATGTTTCAGCCTAAAACAAACTTTTACTGCCTAGAAATAAACCCCTGGAAAACGGAGTTGGTAAAAGAAATACCGACAGAACATTAGCTACACTGTTCCACTATAATGCAGTCTATTCCAGAATAATTTTTCTTTTTATTATTTCATTAAGTTGTATCTCACTAAAGTTCCTCCTAGGATCTCTCTACAGCACCAAATTTTTCATTGAGAAAACTATAAATCATAGGCCTAAATTACAATTTAATTATAAACGCCTTCCCTTCTAATGCTGCCTGGGACCTTTTACCCTCCTACATAATTCTAAAAAATGACCCCTGTCATAATTTCCTTCACTAGAATAATATGCAGAGATCTAATCCTGAATCCTGCTGTCTTATAATTTAATATAAGAGGTAATTATTATTCAAAAGATAATGTTGCAGATATTGAAAATATTCCGAAGTTTAAGTCTAAAAAAAACCCTTGACTTGCTCTGTAAGAGCCTCTTATTTGACTCTTGCAGAAAGGGAAATAAATAAAAAGGTTTTAAGACTTTATGCAAAATGCTGGAAGTATTATTTGTAGCTGGAATTTGTCTACTATAATTTCTACAGCCTTTGAACCACAGAGAAAACACACTCACACACACAGCAAAAGCAGGAAGGCACCGGATCAGTTGCTATTGATTTCTGCTTTTTGCCATAGGTTAGGCAGAAAGTTCCAGATTGCCCCTATCTGGCTGAAAAACGTGGTTTAGGTGGCTCCACATTTCTGAATGCAGGGAAGTATACGTACAAAGTCAAAATAAAAATTAAAATTAAAAAAACACCTTCATAAACCCTTCTTCTTACGCCTCATCGTCTACTTTAAATGCATCACAGACACTGTTACGTTTGCCCCAAACATCCCTGTAAAGGAGAAGTTAAATAATATTAAAACTTTACGGAACTAGTACCTTTTTTCCCAAGTCAGAAAAGCAAGGAATAACACCATTATGTCAATTCATCTTGCACGAGAGACAGTGAATTTAATCTTGTACCAAGAACACAGCTATTATTGCCTGTCTCTAGTCACTTTACAAAGAAGGACTTTGACCTTAAAGCCCTTTTTTTTTTCCTAAAACTGGGATATCATCAATTAAAACCTGTTTTCTTTTTAGTTAACTCTTACGATATGCAAGCTACCTGCCGAAGAAGTGAGCTGATGGCACAGACGGGGCAAAAGGGGGTTAAGAAGAACATGAGGAAAGAGCATTAACAGGAAGAATTTCTGAAGTACAGTAGAATAAAATTCCCAGAATCTCCAGAATGTTTTTTTTTCTGTTTCAGATTCAGGGAGCACACCCCATTTTCTCAAGTAAATGAGATATCAAATGAGCTTCATCGCTGCTAACCACATACAGCTCCATCGGTACGAACAAATAAAATACCATAACTGACAGATTCAGCATCCTGAAGAGGGAGAGGCCAGGGAGGTTATCAGAAAATGGGGTTCACAAGAGGTAATTATAGCCCACGCTCACCCTTCTTAGGTGAGGCAGAACATCACTACACGGCTCCATAAAAATCAAACTATATAGCGCGGAGGCACCAGTTTACTACCCTCTTTGTTTTTGCTTTGGGAGCAGTTCATTTAAGACGTAATAAATTGAAGTTTTTTTTCCTGTCCTTCCATAGATCTAGGGACAGTGCAAATGAGGTGTTCCTCATTATGAACAAAAGAAAAGGGGCTCCCTAGACAGTGACCTGAGCCGGTGGCATTAAAGCACTCATTAAACAGAGCCCTGCTCTTTTTTTTTGGTCATAAGGAGTAATACTTAACAACACTCGGCGCATGGTTCGCTTCATCTTGCTGAAGTGAGCTTTTGGGGGGCAGTGAAGAGGAAAAAAGGGAAAGTCCACAGCACCACAAACATAATAAAAGAGAGATGGAATTTTGCCTGTAACAAATTAATAGAAAGAAAGCGTCAGGGACTGCCTCTGTCTGACCAAACTGCTCCATGCGCCAGAAAGATTTAAGGATCTCAGAGGATCCATGGAAGATGCTGAACTACACATTTAAATGAACAAACAAAACCAGACCAGATGGGCACAGGTAGATGGCCAGGAGAGGACTTCCTAACTTGAGGATCCAATAAAGCACAAGGCTTGCATCGCTTGGAAGGAATTCCATTATTGGCACATCAGAACATGTGGCTGTGATGGGGAACGTGTAGCACCGAAAGGGACAGAGCAGGGCCATCATTTTACATTTCCGACAGAAATCTCTCCGCTGCAGCAGTGGCGAAGGTTGGGACAGTCAGACAACATGAATGCCATCCCTCTGGGGAGCAGCCAGAGGAGAAAACGCAGCTGGAGAATCTCTGTGAGGAAATTTGCTGCTTTCCACGCAGGACGGGAAATGATGCACACCAAAAAGCTCTGTTGGAAGTACGACATGAAGCACAGCAAGGAAGAGGAATGGCTCTGCCCTGGCGGCATCCTGGCTCACATGGGTCCGTCACAGACACTTTTGGAGAAGATAAGAATTATTTTGGTGGTTATCTTCGCTCTACTCCGCCATCAAAGGCTGTTCCATTCAGAACCTACAAGACTGTGCCCGAAAGCAGCACATGGGGGATTTCCCGTTGGAGCCAGCGGGAAGACTTTGTAGGGCTTTGTGGCTTGAGTTGCATCAGACCCTCCTGCCTGACCTCAGAACTACATGGGGGAAAAAAAGCCTCTGAAGAAGAGTTGAAGGTCAGAAAATAATGTGAATATGCAGAAGCAACAATTGGCCACCTCGAACAAACAAGCTTTTTTCCTTCCCTTGGCAGCACCAGTGAGACCACGCGCTCACGGCCCTATTCAGCCAGGAGAACAAGGAGGATTAATTGAACAGGTATTAAAGCTGTTGAGAGAGCTTTTGTTACAAGTCAATCACAGTCAAAACCTTCATTAACCCGAATAAGAGCTCTGACCCAGTCAGAAGTGGGAAAAAAACAAGTTCACAAGAGTATTACATTTACATTTTGTGTATGTTATGTTTACCTTGGAAATTATATTTTTAAAGAGCTATTGAAATAAGTAGGAAAAAAACCACAGATTGTGTTTCTGACAAAACTTCTCTCCCTGCTGTTTTGGGCTGACACAGTTGGCCATCGGTGTGTGCATAATGCCCGGGCTGGGGCTACAAACCACACAGTTACTACTCAGCAATGACTTCTGAGCCTATTTTATTTGGCTTTGGTTGTTAGCACAACTGGACAGCAGAGATGATGTTAGTGAAACACTGCAAAGTATCTAGACACGAATTCTTCACAAGGCAAACTGATTTTGTGCCAATAAATTTTCTTATTTATGGTTCTGGCATTTTTTAAAGTTATTTTCCACCAGGTCCACTTTATTATTCATTTGTAGTTTTTAGGCGCTTCAAAATAATTTCAGTTCTTGAAGCAGAAAGATGATAGAAGGTTTGAAGCCCTCATCAGGGCAGCTGACCAAGAAACTACTCATGTTAACCCATTACATTTTTTGTGCGCGTCACAAACTTCCCATAAGATCTTGTAGTCGTCCTGGGAGAATTTCATTCAGTTTTTGCCAAGCTATCACCCCCACTTGTCAGATTATTTTGAATTGTACTCCTATCATTGAATGTACTCAACATCTATGTTTTCCGTTGTCTGAAAGCTCAGGAAATATATTTCCTACTTTGAGATTCAGCTCGTTAAAGCAAACACTGCAAGGACCCAGGGTCAGGCAGACCCTCGCCAAACCTCATTTTATACCTCCTTCCATTTTGACATTGATAAGCATGCCCTCAAGACGATTCTTCAGCCAGCTGGACACCCAGGCTCATCCGAACCACATGTCCTTCGCTTGCAACAAGGAAGCGGCAAAAACCTCCCTAAATTCAAGACCTATGACAACTATTGCTTCTCCCCTGCCCACATCTCTTACTCCACCACAGAAGTTGTGTTGGTCAGATGATATTTTTTCCTGACAAACCTGTGTTTGCTGTTCATTTCCTTGCCATCTTTGAAGTGCTTGCAAATACTTTGATTATTTTTTCCTGGATTTCTGCAGAAGCTGGAGTTCAGCTGCCTGATCTATAACTCCTGTCTGAACTCCAAACGCTGCACTCCCAATATGTCACCTTGCCTGCACAAGTTTTCAAAACCAGCCGCTCCTAGTTCTGAATTTATTTTGGCCCTATGTATTCTTTTGATGAGTTTTGAAAACCACGGCTCTGACAGTGGCTATCTTCTACACTTTAACCTGCTTCTTCTCTATTCAGGCCCCAGATCTTATCCATTTGGCAACAGCATCAATTATGATAGCTGCTGTCCTATGGACGACCTTTAACAGAGGAGGATATAAAAACATTTGGCTGTCTCAAAATTACCTTTTGCTCTCCACTGAATGGGGATCCTAGACTTTATTTTCCTATTCCTGCAATGCTTCTTGGTATTGTTATTTTTGCTATTTTGATACATCTTGCTAGCTGCTTCTAATTTTATGATCTGGCCTCTCTGATTTTCTCACAACATCCTCCTGCTGTATTTCCACAAGCAACCTGCAAGGTGGTTTCTTGTACCTTGCAGTCACTCACTGCACTGGAACAGTTCACAATTTAGAAAAAGATTCCATTTATGTAATTATTCAGACTTCAGGTCTGAATAATTCCCAATAATTGTCACATTAGGCATCTGTGATATTCGCTGTCACTAATTATTCTGAGCTTTTAATTGCAGACTGAACTCAAACACTTGCTACCTCTTTTGCCTGCAATGTCCCAAGTAGTTACGTCTGAGCCTTCTGCGTCCTCCTTACGTGCTCACTCCGCACACACGGTAGCCTACACTGCAGCGAGAATTTAGGTTTTTACACTATTAACACATGGAAGACTAACAATATTTTCACTTTTTTTTTCCGGCCACAACGAAAAAGAGGAGAGAAAAAAAATGAAGCGCAAGGTTGTATTCTTCGCTGATGGCAGCGCTCCTTCTTCACGGGCCCGAGAACATCCAACCCTTCCAACTTTGCAACAAGACTTTTGCAGAGGGAACCCAGCCCCAGCACACTTTCTCCCACATTTAATAGGCCACTTTAAGAGCACGTTTACTTAGTCCTCATCAAACAAGGATAATTGACAGCTTTCCACCCCTAGCATCCCCACTCTGAGAAGGCGGTTTCCCCAGGAGCCGCCTTGTACAACCTCAAACACTTTATTACTGGTCAATTTGGGTTTCCTGCCCACTGTAAGTGGCAGTGCTGAGGGTCTCTAACTCTCTCCCGTCTCGCTAATCAATATAAGCAGTCACTTCGCCAGCATTTCCCTGCTACTCAGCAAGAAGGACGATAGAGAGAGCCACCGGTTGTAAATAACTGCAGAGCTTTGGCATTACGTCAGAAAGTCAAACTCCAGAAATAGGAGGCGGCTTTTATTTTGGACTTCTGGGCTTCTTTTCAGATTTTCTTGTCATTCTTTCCAGGGGGAGCAAAGGAAAGCTCCTGACACAGTGCCGGCAGCGCACGTGGCACCGCGCTCGTTGGGGAGAGCCGCGGAGGAGTCCTGTGACATGCCAACCGCGGCTCTACGGTCACTGCATGACGGGTACGAGAAAGTCGGGATTTGGTAATTATTGCCTCGGCCTCGCGCAGTAAAATTTGTTTACGAGGTAAATTTTAACAAGAAACAAACAGTCAGTGTTGTTTATAAGCAAACTCGAGCTGTAAAAAACCAGAGAATGCTTTGTAAATACCGGTCCGTGGGCCGAGGAGGGCCTGGGGGCAGCTCCCCACTGCTTGCAGCTGGCTCTCACACGCAGAACGGGACCAGCTCCCGTGGCCAGAGAAATCAAAGCCTCTGGTTCTGCCCAAGGACGGGACCGGGGCAAAACCTTCATGTGTTCATGAAAGGTATTTCTTCTCACCAGCCTTCCCTCCCCATACATGGAATGATCTCCTTGTAAAGGCCACGGGAAAAATGGCCACAGTTACTACTAGAAAGAGAAATCCGTTATCTAACAGTAAACCATGTCAGAAGGACTACGGTAAACACAATATTGGCACACAACAGAGTATCTGGATCCAAACGATCCTCAAATTTAACTCGGACTGATTTCCCACTGCCATCTTAAGAGGAAATAGCCACATTCTTACTCAGCACTGGAGCCCCAGGAAGGTCTGATGCTCGGCGGTCTCCCTACAGAGCAGCGCGATCGCACCATTAAGACCAAGGCCGGCGCAAGAACAGGGAGCAGCAGCTCAGAGCGCATTTCCGCGAGCAGGGAGGTGTGAGATGGGATATTTACCCTCCCGGACTCCAAAGGCTGAATAATCCAGGGATGCTGCAGGTGTCTCTTGGGCTCCACTGGCTGAACTGTGTGGAGACTAAAGACCAGCCCCTGAAGAGCCAGTCAAAGATGGATGTGCGTTGGTGGGCCCACACCAGAACGTCAGGGATGTGGACACAGGGCCAAGTGAGTCTATGCCTGGCACAGCATCTGCTCTACCTGTGGCCGGCTCTTTGCAGGAGAGTCATCTTTTCACTGTTACCATCAAAGTCCACACACTGGTTGAGGGATACCCATAAATGCTATTGCTGTCATAAAAATCCTACACACACTCATGTGGAGTACTGTGAGGAAGGCAATACACCTTGGTTGATCCAGCTTCACTAATCCAAACCAACAAAGAAATAAAAAACCTGGGGGGGGGGGGGGGAGGTAACATGATTTTTTTTTTTACTGCACAAACACACTTAAAAAAAATCCTTTAAAAGTGAATATATGCCTACTGCAAAGTATCGAGGTGGAAAGGGAGGTCTTCTCATCCCTGTTCCCCCAGGATCTCTTAAGAGTGCGTGTGTTTCTGCGGTGGTTGGCTTGTGGTTTCGTTGTTCACTACAGTTTCCCAGAGCCCTATATTTTACTGAAACATAAGTACAGGCCCACCAATTCGCTGACAAGCTGATCTATTGGCTCTAGGACACTGAGGGGAATTATGCTCCTGCCGCCCTGATGCTCTCCTTTGTTTAGAAAAAGAAGAGAGAAAGAGAGAGAGTGAAAAAAAATCCTCAATCGTTTAGTACAAGTCATTTTACATGCTGGGATAATGAAGTATAAAAATGCCTTCAAAGGACTGATTTCCTACTTTTAACTCACTACCAGCCGAGCTCTTTGTGAGGCCCTCTGGAACATGCATTCCCAGCCCCACTCAAACAAAAGAGCTGCGAATTCATTAAACTATTTAATTATGCCTTTTTATTTTTCTCCATTAGCAAGCCCTGCCAGTACAAAGTAAATAAAGCCACCATGGTCTTTCCCCAGCAGACACACTGACTGTTTTTATTCTTTATTCAGTTTACAATATAAAGGGCTATTTTTTTTCCCCCCTCCTCCTATTCTTGGCTAGTTTCCTAATACAAGCCCTACAAACAGAAGCATCCAACTGTACATGCGATGCATGGCAGAGGAGAGCAGCAGCAGCAGCGCTCAGCATTGCAAGCACATACCCGAGACCGCTTTCAAAGTACCAGCAGCCAACGGCGGCCAAACAGCACTTTACAGCCAGGCGCGGAAAAGATATTAGCTTTTTTTTTTTTTATACTCTAGTAAATTTGCTTTTTACATCTATTTCTTTTCAGAAGGGCTTGTTATTGAGCTTACTGTCCACAAATTCCATTGATCTCAGGCTGTGACTCAATCCATATGCTCACGCTTTGACACCAGCACAGCAAGCAAGCGATACAAATCCTGTTCAGGCTACAAACTTATTGATTTTATAGATTTCCCCCAAAGTTGTGATAATGATATATCATTGTTAAATTTGGTAGAACAAACTGCTTTCCCAATCTGTCAATGCGAGCATGAAAACCAATTCACAGCCTTGTTTAGAAGGCTTTCCCTTCAGAAGAATAACTACTGCTAGCGGAAGCAGATCACCAATACCCAGCCGCTGGCTCGGGGTTGATGGATGTCACCTTTCCAGCTGCCCTTCCATGACCTGCAGCACGCTGGGTTCCCAGACTCACCTCCTGGTTATGAGAACCACCCTTAGTTTTTCAGAAGCGTGTCTCAAATTCATTATTTAAAACTCGCAGTATACGTAAACCATAATAATAGCTCTTAAACACATTTCCTTTAAATATTTCAGATGCATTAAGACAACGTGAAAATTATTGATTTTAGCAAATCATTTTTGCTGGTTCTGTTCCTGGGCTCGCACAGACGGCAAAGCTACGCTCTTCCCTTCCATGAGAGGGAGACAGAATACTGGGTTAAAGAGGAGTGTCCTCGCTTCCTGCTCCACCACGGTTCCCAACCCAACAGCAGTGGGAACACCAAATCATGCCACTTCACAGCAACTGGCTTCCACTGGGAAACCCTCTTGGGCATTCTCCTCATGGCTTCTTACTGCCAAAGCAGAAACTCGATCCAACACTTGTCTCCTAACCAGCAAAACCGGCTTCCATTCCGGAGGCATTAGAAGGAACTCAAGCTGTTTCTCAGGTTCTGAGAACACGACACAAGAAGTTCATCAGTCCTTATGTGCTTATCATGGACAAAAAGGCACTCATCAAAAAAATGCCTGCATGGTGCAGAAGATGTACAAAAACTGTAAACAGCTGTTGTGTTTTTAACAAACCATGAAATAGCTCTAGCAGAAAGGCTTGCTGGAATTACAATGTATGCTTTCATTCGCACGTCCTCCTCAAGCTCCGAGGCAATTAGCAGCACTCCAAAAAGACTCAGAATTTGTGAACAAAAAACTTGCCAAAGAAACTGAAACCAATCAGGATGCAAGAATTACAATGTTAGACAACAAAATCTAGGAAATCCATGTGAATAGGTAATACCTCTCTCAAACACCTCTCGTTTCCATCACAGCCCTTCTGTTATTTATCCATCTTCGCTGAGCACACATCTCCATAACGCTGGAAAAGTGGTTTAACTCATCTGACATCATGCCTCTAGTCCAACACACACCACGCCATGGGAGCCTCGCTATGTTCTCCCAGCTCGTGCTGTTGGTATCTCCACACCCCTAAGCATTTAACCATGTTCTGGGAACAACAGCTCTGAGACAGATTTTGAAGGGCTGAGTATCTCCCACCAGCGCCTCTCCCTTCATTTTTGATTTAATCCTAGGTGATAGATGCTGAACTCTTTTACCTGCTGTGGTTTTTTTTAACTTACTGAATGCCCTTTCCAAGTACGTCTTTGTCAAAAGTCTTTCTGAACTTCAGGGCACTTTAAACCTGAGTACCTGCCTGCAGTATCTCTTGTCTATCTTCTAACTATGAGAAGGAACAAAAACTTTAATATACTTTTCATTAATTATGGTATTTCAACAGTACATCTCACGGAAACAGAAGTGCCAGGATAAGAGAAAGGTGATAGAACAGCCCATAGTCGATGTTTTTATCATCACATCGCTGAGGAGCTGTGCTTCATGCTTCTCTTTCAGTGCACAAGCAGGAAGGAGTCCCACAACGTGTCTTCACTAGAACAAATTGTCTGTTTGCTGGGCAGAGGAAGTACCATCAACAACACGCTAAACATTCAACTGCTGCTCGTCTGAAGAAAGCAAAGACCTTAACCAAGACAAGTGTTGTTAGTCTCACTGCTGGGACGGGAAAATGGAGACTTGGTGAGACTGTAGGACTTGCCAATGGCCCCGCGTGAAACCAGAGATAAGGTAACAAAGATCGTCATTCCCTAAGTGTATTATACCGACATCCATTCTGGAAAACACCAGCCTCTATCTTCAAAAGAAGCTATTAACAAGGGGATCATCATTGTGATGAGAGGCAAACAAGCTGCAGGACCTACTGGTGGTCATCTGACACGTTTTAGAGGAAGTGCCAGCACTTAAAAACAACTCATCTTACTCCGTAATGCCCTTAATTCCTTACCATCCCTGCTGTTCAAGCTCTGCACCTTCACCCAGTGTCTGACTCTCGTGTTCCCATTATCCCTTGTTTACCAAACAAATAATGACTTCACCTCAGTCCGCCTGAGCAGCAGAAAAGGTGTCACATGCTCCTCTACTCTTCTGCATACCACTGGATATGTAATTTATGACTCCACAATAGGAACAGCCTGTTCTTGGTGTTCTGTGGAATTCCCACCCAGGTAACAGAACATGTGTGAGGATTAACAGAACTCTGTGGTTCTAGATGGTTAGAGGAGACAACTGCTGTCAGAGAAATTAAATAGGCAAGTCTGAACACACCATCCAAATGTAAAGACATCCCAAGAGTATGAGTACCTCCAAAATTATCTTAATTCCTTCCTTGCCCCGCAAAAGCAATATATATGGGCAATTTACAGAATCTCAGTCTTCAATTAACATTTCTGGAAAAATAAGTCTTGTTTTTCTTGCATCCCACTCTTTCTCACATTTCTCTCCACCCCCCCAAAAAAAAGAAGACGGAGAGAGAAGAAAAGGGAGAAAAAAAAAAGCCCTTCCTGATAATTGCACTGGTCCAAATGTGCAGGGGCTTTCATACAGAATGATGGCTTCCCTTGTCTCCTGCATTTGTTCATCTCCTTTGGGAGGAGCAATTTACAGAAAGCATTATCGATTTTTGCCATAATAGGTACAGAGATGCCTCACTGTCCCTGCTCAGCCAGCTCACTCTCTGCATCACAACTGTCAGGCCAGTTTGTGAAGCCCGTCATTATTTTTTTTCAAGTAAATCCATCACGGGAGTGGGGGAAAAGTGATGAAAATAAAATTATTTTCACCTTGCCATAAAAAAAGAATGGCCGTGTTCCCTAACAGAAATAACTGCAAACGCTGTCAACTAAGAGAGCGGAAGGGAAATTCAAAGCAAATAAAAGCGGGCTCGGGGGGAGGAAGGAAAGGGAGGAGGGAGAGCGAGGAGGCATGGCAGTAGCTAATTTACTTTGAAGACATTCTGGAATTTTCCCGTTCAAGCAGCTATTTACAACTCTTCCAGTTGTTCTCCATGTGCTCGTTCTCCTGGAAGCGCTGAAGTCCACACTTTATACAGGTATTTCCTTTGGTTTTTAGGGTGGTGAGGAGGCTGCCGGTTTGGTGACGCCATTATTAATTATTACTGGTGTGCGGGATGAGGCGCGGCGCTGACCCCCCCGAGGACAGACCA